>LJSK01000021.1:11451-23565 GCA_001299535.1 Leptomonas seymouri
CCCCCCCCCCTCGCGCTCCCTCCACTCTTGGCGTGCGCCACACCTTTGTGGGCCTTTGCTCTTCTTATTCGACAGAATACAGGCGGACACCCTCACTTGCCATCTCACAGGCGACAGCCGGACCGCCATTTCCTCTGCCCCACACACCTCACTGTCTTTCGCGTCTCGCGCAGCATCCGTAACACGAAAAGGCGAAGAAAATGCTCAGCAACACCAAGGGATACTCGAGCTTCTCGCGCTCCCTCGGCTACCACCGCGACTCTCTCTCGGTGCTGGGACAGGTCTGCCCAGCCTGGAAGAAGACGGGGAAGTGTAAAGCCTACAGCACCGAGCAACAAGTCCGCCGCACCCTCGCTGCAGCAAAGGACGAGGAGTTGCGGAAGAAGGCAACATCCCTCTACGATGCGCAGATGGACCTCGTCGCGGACCTTGGCAGCGTGGAGGGGGATGCGGAGCTGCTGGGCAGTGTAGCCGCGCAAGTGGGCTTTTCAATGGACCCAGCCAAGAAGGAAGAGATGCTTGGCAAGCTGGTGGCGGTGCTGAAGCAGGAGCCGGCTTACTTAAACTGGAGCCTGGATGCGGCGGTAGCCGAGAAAATGGTGGAGCTGCGCATAAAGCCCTGCCGCTACACCCATCGCGGCGAGTTAACAACGTCGCTGAAGCGCAGCCGTAGCGCACAGGAGAAGGAAGAGGTACAGCTGATGCGCCAACAACAGCAGGAACAGCAGGAGGCCCTAGAGAGTACTAACAATAATAGCCACGCAGAAGAGAAGCAGAAGGATACAGGAGCTGACGCCGTCGCGGTCGCAAGTGTCTGTCGGCAGTCAGCACGGCCAGCGTCCTCGACAGCGACGATGAGTAGGCAGGCGAAGAGGTGGGAGGAAGAGCGGCACCGCATTTTTCAGAGCTTGACGCCTCTGCAGCGCTGTGTGGTGTGTTTGCTGTGGCAACGTCATTATTGCGTTGAGCAGGGCGTCATCTGCGATGTGCGGCTCATGCTGGAGAAGCGGCTGACGGAGTTGTACGATCGCACCGGAATCGCAGTAGTGGAGGGCGCGGTAGTGGCAAAGCGGCGCAACACGACGGTGGGGAGAGAAGAGGATGATGGCGAGGATCCGCTGGACGCATACCTGAGCAGCGCCAAATTTGAAGAAGTTGTGGAAAGGGAGTCAAAGCGAGTTGTCACCCGCGTTGCGTTCCGGCCGGAGTTCGGCATGGTGGACCTGAGCGCGTTGCCGCAGCTAGTCGCACATCTGAGCAGCACGCCCGCCTGTGGGGTGTTCCTCGCACGCACGCTGACGTACTTTACCGGGAAGGTCTTAGCCCAGAGATCGGGTGTGTCCAAAGAAGGCAGCGTCGGCTACAACACCGAGAAGGATGACCGCCCTGCCCCGACCAACTTTCACTACTTGCTTTTTCCTTCGCGGAAGCCGATTTCGGAGAAGGAAGTCGATCTTGGCGGCACGGCGCGCGCCGATGAACTGGTGGAGGCTTTGGAGTGGGCGTTGCACATCTACCACCGCGAGGGACAACTGCATGCGGAGCGGAGGGTCGACTGGGGTGTGCCGGCGTGCTCTGCAGGTTCCCATCCCGTAACTCCAGCCCCAGAGCCGTCGGTCGTCCACGGCACCACTACCACCTCGCCACCACTGCGGCAGCAACACGTCTCGGCGCTGTTCCGACATCGGCGCATTCGCCTGCATGGGTTGACGCTGACGCGCTGCAGCATCGCATCCGCCGATGCCGTCGTTGGCGCCTTGCACAAACGCAACCTGGAGCGCTTCCTCTACGCCTTGGACCTGTCGAGCAACCGCCTCTGGTCGCTGAGGTTTTTACTCGCCTTGCGTGCCAACTTCGCCCACCGCCTGCTTCGGCTGTCGCTGAAGGGAAACCCCATCACGCTAAAGCCAGAGTACCAGGAGCAGGTGCGCCGGTCGCTGCCGCAGCTCACTTCGCTAGACGGAGAGCCGATTCGACGGCCGCCGCTGCGCCTGCCCAAGCCGCTGCCCTCCTCCTGCACCCGCTCGACAGGCGAAGGGGTGAGCGGCACCACTGGGGGCGGGGAAGGCGTTCACGCACGTGGGCCGCAGCGCGAAGGGGACGCAGTGCAGGCATCCGTGCTAGACTGCGTGGGACGGCTGCTGTACATCTGGGAGACCCGCCGCATTCCGCACACCCTGCGCGAGCTTCAGGCCTTCGGCAAAGCCGGCAGTGCGTCCTGGAGGCCGGAGGAAGAGTGGAACGATGACAACTTTCCCCATCGATATCTGCACCCGGCGGCCACCTTCAGCGTCGTCTTAGCCCCCGAGCTGAGCTTCTTTGACGCGGAAACGATGCGGGATGCGCGGTCTGTGGAACTGGATACGGACTACAACGGCATGCGCCTCAGCGCTGTGGACGTGCGGGACGCGCGGGTCTTCGACGTGGCTATGAAGAATAGCTCGCGCAACTTGCTGGCCGGCCGTCCAGCACTGCAGCGTTTTGGCAAAGGCGCGGAGAACTGCTTCCTGGCCTATCAGCTCACGCTGTACCCTGAGCGGATGGAGGTGGAGCATCACGTGACAGATGCGGTTATCTCCATGGCGCGAGTGGCGGACGTGCAAGTGAAAGCGATGGCTGCAGCAGCGACACGATCGAAGAGCTGTCAAAAGTCGACTCGTAAATGCGCCTCGAAGGGTGAAGTGCAGCAGCCGTCATCAAGCACGGCCGTGCGCTTCGGCAGCTCTGCCCGCGGCCCCGCCCCCGACCAATACATCGTCACCCTACACGGGCTGATGACCTGGCGGCTGCCCAGCATGAAAGCTGGTGAGTGTATGCGGGCATGCTACACGCGCGTGATGGTGCTTACGAAGAAGATGCTGCCGGTGCAGAATCGCGAGTGGGAGCGGCTGCGCAGCCCGCCGTACGTCTTAATGAACGACGAGCTCTTTCTCTTCCCAGCCCCGGCGACGCTATCCGTGACGACCGCGCCGAGTGCGATCTTCAGAGCGAACACCCCGACCCGCCTGTCGCGTCTTGTCGTGGAGTTTGGATTGGAGGCGTGCGGAGACGGTGTGGCGCTGGTGCGCGACGTGATGGAGCGCTGCACGAGCCCTGCCGCAGAGTACGCCGCACTGCAGGCGCTGGTGTCGGGGGTGGTGGGGCCACACACCAACGCAGGAGAGGGCGAAGAGAGAAGTACTGCATCAACAGCGTCGATGAGCGTAGCCGGGACGCTTGCGGGTGAGGATGCGGTGGCGCTGCAACTGGTGCTAGCGGCAGCCGCACAGCTGACGTCGACCCTGGAGATGTACATGTGCACCGCAGCATCGCCATTATCGGCGCCCTCCTCCTCTGCAGCTGCCCGCACTTATGCGATTTTCTCCGTCCTTGAAGGCGTGAATACAGAGTGGGACACGCTGCGCCACGTAGTGGGGGGTGGTGATCAGAAGCAGCAGCAGCAGCAGTTCGATAAGATTCGAGCGTGGGCTACGGGTCCGCACGTTGTTACACGCGCACTGCTGCATGAAGTCACGTCCATCACGAACTCGTGCTACACACGCCTCTAGAGAGGGTCAGCAGCGGCGCCGTTGTTGCTGTTCTTTATGATTCTGCTTTTGTTTGTCATTTTTTGTTAACTATCCGATTAAAGTTGGGTTCTCCGTCCTGCGCGTCAGAGTTAAAGGAAAGTAATTAAAGAACGGATGCTCTGCCACGCTTGGGGAACGTCGGGCGGGTCGGAGGAGGGCAACCACAGCACTACTCTAATACACTTCGTCGTCCACAGCCTACTCTAATGACCGTTTAACACAGACTATGGAAGTGGATATGTAAATGCGTAATCATGAAAGATACGCGCTTGCATCGAGTTGCGATGTGCGTCGCAGATGAAGGCAGAGGCAAGTGCCGTCGCTGTCTCTGCTCGCTGCTTTGATATCAGCGCCCCGTGCATCCCTCTTGCATTCACTGACGTACATCAGCGACAAGGCAAGGCGAGATAGCAACAACAACAGCAATGCAGCGCTGTATGTGAACACTGCCGGAGCTCTGCACGCCTGCTCATCACCGGATCAACGGTTTGGCACCCTTCTGTGTTCCCACGTACCTCTCCTGTATTTTTTTGATTGTTTGCTGGTCGTATGAGCACGGCCGTGTACTCCGTCACGCAGTGTACCAAAAACAAAAGAAAAACGGAAGTTAAAGGGGGCGATTGACTCAACTTATCCTTCAACTGAGAAGAACAGCAGGGGAACAAGCCAGCACACATGTGGTACCGCAGCGTGGCACGAGCTTGCTGTCAAGGGGGTGCCCTTACAGCCTCCTTTCGGCACTGGCAGCCGCGAGTGCTGCAGCGACGATGGGCATCATCGTCGTCTAGCAGCAGCAGTAGCAGTAGTAGTGGCCACGGTTCACGCGGCAGCCACGTGCACAACAGCTTCCGTGCCGGCGTAGTCGACTCTACGCCGTTCCAAGTCAAGCCCAGCTTCAGCATCCCCATCTGGCAGCCCCCGGCTCGCTTTATGAAGTATCGCGCAGTGCGCTGGCTCTCCAACAACCTGTTCGCCCTCGCCACCTATCAACTCGCGCTGGAAGCGAGCCTCACAATGGTGTTTGGTAGTCTTCTATACGCCGAGAAGGTGACAGCGCAGGAAGTGTACAACTGGCTGAGTGCGTGCCACTACCCCTTCCTACACTGGGTGGATATCTCGGATTGCGTGTACACGGAGTCGGTGAAGGTAGGCCCATTTGCGCTAAACCCGCAGAAGATGACTGCGTTGCACACGGGGCACAACATCGCGAGCGGGCTGCTGCCGGTGCAACTGGTGCTAATGCTTTCAACGTTCTCGCCTATGCACCGCCTATACCGCAGCTTGCGGCGTTTACCTTCAGTGGCCGCCCCCGCAGCCGGCAAGGCTGCTGCTTCGTCTAGTAGCGCCACCAGCTCTTCGGCCGTACCCGCAGCTGCTGCGCCCCCGCGGCGTCGCCCGTCTTATGCGCGTTCGTCTGTGTCGTCCACAACGCCAAGGCAATCGCTCTAATCGAGTAGGGGAAGGAGCGGCCCGGGTGCCTGTAAAACCGTTGACATGCAAACTCAACAAGCAGCCTTGCACATCTGGTTGGTTTCATCACCCTCACACTACAGTATGGAATCAAGAAGAAGTTGATATGCACGCACGCCCTTCATGGAAGCGGCGGGGGTGCTCCGTGGGTCAGCAGGCGCGCCCGTAGCTCTTCATTGGCTTAGCGCCCCATCGGCTTGGTGAAGCTTTGGCCCACCATTTGGCACTGAAGCTTCTGCTCCCCACGGAGCAGACAACTCCAAAGTCCGCTGATGTTTTTGCTTGCGTAAAAGCAATGAGAGGTACAAGCGAGTGAGCGTCTTCCATTGCCCGCCCCACATAGTTGATCCCTCCTCTCCCCCCTCTCCCTTCAGTTGCAGCAACACACACGCACGCACAGACAGCCACACACACGCGCACACGCACACTTTTTTGTTAAGCGAGAGAAACAAAGGAGAGAAAATGCCGCCTTATCTCTCAGCACGAGCTCGAGGCCCCTCTATTGCGCCGACCAATTCATCGGCGTCGCATCTGCTGCTCCTTCTCAGTCTTGCTGCCCTGTGTTGTGTTGTTCTCGTGTCTACCACAGTTCACGCGGCGACGGTCACAAGCCCAGCCGTTGTCGACCACTTCGGCGACACAATCCCACTCACCATGTACATGCGGCTCAAGCGGCAAACACAGAAGTCTTTCCTTTTGCCGGTCGCGCACGCAGCCATGAAGCTGCAGTTGGAAAAAGGCGAAGTAGAGGAAGATGAAGAGGGTAATGTGATGGCACGCGACGCGGACGACGGCGACGGTACGGCGAGAGCAGGTCGCTTGCCGGACAACTGGAACTTACGCGATTTGGAGCTGCCTTCGTTCGGCGCCACCACCGGCAAACACCGCAACCAGATCATTCGAAACCTGCCCCCGACGTACGCACCGCGCTTTGGAATCAGCCGTGTTGTCATGCTCATGATGAACGCGACGCTGCGCGCAGCGGGGGCAACGCTCGAGGGGGATGCGTCGCTGCAGCAGAGCGACTCCGCTGTGCGCTTTAGCGTAGGTCGTGGCCTTCAGAAGGAGTCTACGTGGCTGCCGGTAGCATCACGACATAAAGTTGCGCGCATGCTGACTGAGCTGCTGGGCAATCGCTTAGAGGCACTGCGTGAGACGGATCGCGACGCTCTTGATGCGGCGGCACACGCAGAGCAGCAAGAGGAAGCTGCTGGAACAGCAAACCACGGAGACGACTCGGCCGTGCATTACCTTTCACAGGTCACGTTCTACTTCGGTTATCAGACGAATGAGCAGCACAAGCTGACGTCGTTTGCGATTGACGCGAGTTACTCCACGGTGCAGAAGCCGGGGATCGAGCTACGTTACATTTGGAGTGAGCACAGACCCTACACCCCAAATCGCGCGCTTGTGGTGTGCAGCGCGGTGTCACTGCTGGTGACAATGGTGATGACGATGGCTGTGTTTCACCCTTCCAGTCGAAGCATGCTGCTGTTTAGTCAGCGTATCGTAGCCGTGCGCGCGCATGAGTAAACGGCCTGTGAGAGCCCCAGCGTGTTCTGGGCACCTCCCGAGAGCGACGTACTAGAGGAGTTGGAGAAGTGGTGGTACGCGAGTGCCACTGTTTCACTGTGTTTTGCTTATTCAATCCAAAGGAATGAGGGACTGCTGAACGAATCGAAGAACTGGGTTTTCATTAATGCTGCACCAGGCTGCCTCTCACTCACCCAAATACAAGCAACAGGCGCTACCTCTGGAGCAAAGTCCCTTGCTGGTGCCACACGCACGCACGCACACACAGACACACACGCCGCTTTCCATGCTGCCCCGTCACCCCTCAGCAACGCCCTCCCCCGCTGTGGCCCTTCTCTTTCTTTTTTTTTCTTTGATGTTTTTGGTCCCCACACTGTTCTGCAGCTTCATATCATATATTCATATATATATATGAGAGGGGGCGCCTTCCCAATGCACGTGACGTTGACATCTACTTACTAAAAAGAGTCAAGGAAAGGCCGCGATACGGAGCGTGTCAGTAATCGCGACGGCATTCCTCTCTGCCATGAGCGCTTATGCCTTCACCCAAGCATCGCTGAGCTTCAGCAGCCCGGCAACGCCAACAACGGCAGCCTCAGCATTAAGTGGGCAACCCTCCCAAGACGAAGTCGCCCGCATCCGGCATCGCCGCAAGCTGGCACGCAAAACGCCTGAGCAGCGACGCAAGTTGTTGCAATACCAGCGCCGACACAACGAGAAAGATGGGCGCCTCTTCTACTGTGACTACTGCGACTTGTTTATCTCGTCACGGCCAAGAACGTGGACGGCACACCTGCGTAGTGCGCGGCACATGGACGCCTTCCGCAACTACTACGACCTCGCGGCCCACGTAGAGAGTGTGTGGATAAGTGAGATCCACCACAAGGTGGAGCTGGCGCGTGGGCGAGAGGTGCACCGGGTGCAGCAGCAGCGTGCAGGGCAAGGTGCGGCAACGCCGCTCGTGGCGCAGCATATAGCACCGGGTATCGTAATTGGAGGGGCAGCTCCTCGGCCTCCTCCCCCTCCCCCAGCAGCAGTGCTCTTACCCTCGAGTGCTGCCGCTGTGCCGGTTGGTGTGGCGATGCCTTCAATTAGCGTAGGCGGGAAGACGCTGCGGCCCCCGCCTCTCCCAGTGAAGGTCTCTGCAGAGAAGCCTCAGCCAGAGCACCTCCATCTGAAGAAAAGGGAGTAGAAGCCGTTGCGGCGAGAGAAAGAGAGAGAGGACATTGAGTGGTGCAAAGGAAAAGCGCAAGTTGGCAGCAGTGGCGTGGCTCCCCGATCGATGCACGAGCCGACTTGAATTTCAGCTTTTTGTTGTACACGTTGACTGCGCTTTTTTTTTGTTGTCTGAAGGATGGAGAAGCGTTGTCTCCGACGCAGGTGTGGTACGTGGCGCATTCCTAAGCCCTTGTACAGTATTCGGAAAGGGACGTAAATGCTACAACGAAGAAGAATCGAGGATGAAGTGTGGGATCCAAACGTGAGTGCGCGGCAGTGTTGCCCTCGCGTCGATGCTGAGGGTGTTGGAAGCTCTTTTGAACGCGGAGACGAAGGACAACGTGTGACCTTCATTTTCCGGCAATGCTTTGATGTTAGCCTTCGCTGTTGCTCTCCATCCGTGCAACCCCCTCCCCCACCACCTCTCCAACACACACACACACACGCGCACCTGGGATGTCGCAACTGCCTGCACCTTGACATTCTTTTCATTGGCTCGTTGTTGTTGCTTTGTAGAAGATCACAGCGTCGTCCTTCACTGTCAGACGTGTGCGCACCGCCCCCCCCCCAACTGTAACCACGAACGCAGGCTCGAACAAGACGACGGGAGGCGCTATTTCACTGTTTTCGTTTCGCCTCCGGTCCTACCCAGCCTCATCATTGCTTTACTTATATATATTTGCTTTCCTGCAGAAGTGTGGAAGACCATCGACACAGAGGCGCAGGTTCCGCTATCTTCCTTCATACCCAGCGTGTTCGCCGCGTGTTTCTCTCTGCCTTAGCACACCTTTCTATCAGCTCTCTCTATCTCCCATGTCTGCCAACCCACCTGGGGGAACCGGCGATGAGCGTCGGCAGCGGCTGCGGGACCAGATGAAAGCGTTTTACGGCGATCCCAACGCATCGGCGAAACGCGCCGCCAGTCAAGCCGCTGCTCCAGCTAACCCAAACGTCCCCCCAGAGCTGGACTTAGACTCCGAGTACTTCAACGTGAACCGCTACACCACGGACCTGCTGAAGCGTGCTAGCCTCAAAGGCCTGGTCGAGACAGACACGAACCTGCTGCGCCGCGTGAGGAAGCTGGACGGGGAGCTGCAGGAGCTGGTCTACCGCAACTACGCGCGCTTCATCTCCGCGACAGACACCATCCGCGAAATGAAGGACAACGTGGTTGAGATGGACGCGAAGCTGCAGACACTGTCGCAGAACGTGGGCGCCATTGATGGCATTTCTAGTCAGATTAGCCAGCAGCTGCAGGTGCACCGCAGCCAGATAGAGGAGACGATTACGGCAAATCGAATGCTGAAGAAGGTGCAGTTCTTGACGAGTCTGCCGACAACAATGCGGCGGCTAATCGACAAGGAAGAGCTCAACGTAGGCGTGAAGTACTGGGTGGCGGGCGACGGGTTCTTGACCAAGCACAAGTCGATCTCGAGTATTACGCAGATTCAGCAGAGCTGCCGCCAGCTGGCGGGCGAGCTGTACCGCGCCATTGAGCAGCGCATGTGCTCCTACCCCTTGGACGACCCCGATGCCATGGATCGCATCCGCGGCTACGTGGAAGACCTGCGGCTTCTGCGGGCCACCTCGCTCTTTGAATCGGAGCACATGGCGGATCAGCCGCCCTTTGAGGAATCGGTGCTTCAGACGCTCATGAAGAGCGTTACGGCGAGCTTCCAAGCAAACGTGGCAATGGCGCAGCGCAGCCTGAAAGCCGCCTTGGTGATTCCCGAAGACATCGCTGAAATGGAGGTGGCAAAGCGCGAGGCCTCGTTAGGCCAAGTAAACCTACGTGAGCCACTCGCGCAGCTGAAGAACGCGTGTGCGATGCTCGCCGTCAACTCTGAACGAGTGTACGCGCTGCTCGACGCGAACGTAAGCAGCTCGGAGGCCTCAAATGCGGCTGCACAGGTGGCGAGAGGCATCCAGCCAGTCCTGACGGACATGCTGCAGGCGCTCTCGCAGTCGTTGGCTACTTTCGCGCTGGCGCACCTAGACGCCATCGCGATGGACGGTGGATCGGCCAAGCGGGACCCCATGATAAGCGCCGAGGCCCTGCAGTCCGCCACAGCACACCTCGCGCGGCTGCTAAAGCAACTTGTTACAGCGATGACAGCGCTGGCGGAGATGTACCTCTCCCCATTGGTGCCTGCTACCACGGCGGCGGCGGTTACCAGCTCGCCAACCACCGGTGACAATGCGGTTCAACGCTACGTTAGTGTTGTGCACAACGCCGCGCGCTGCGTGCTTCAACAGTGCCATCAGCGCATCAAAGAAAAGACTTTCCAGTGTCCGGATGCCGCCACGCTTCAAGCGTGCGTGCCGCTGCCCGTCGCAAACACCAGCGTCGTGTCCGCGCTGTCGCCAACGGATGAAGCCCACGTGCAGAAGCTGGCCTTCGTACTCACGCGCTTCCTGTACTCTTCACTGTCGCAGTGCATGGCGAATGCAGTCCGTGGCATCCTTGCTGGAGAGGATGGTCTACCGATGGACGTGCTTGCAGAGACGATTATAGGCTTCGAGCGCGAGGCGCGGCGACTGCAGCATCGCGCGATTATCCTACTTGGTCAGTTGGAAGTGGAGTCGATTTACAGTGCGGCTTTCAGTGGCTCTGGGGGCGAGGGGAGTGCCACCAGTGCTGCGTCAACGAGCACACCTGTGGTGCAATCTGCGCTGATGCAGCTGCTGCCGGAGTGGTCCACCGTGTACGATGCGATTAAGGTGCTGCCTACGGTGGCGTCTGCGGCAGCAGCAGCCCACAACAATAGCGGCTCGCCAGGGGCGGGGGGCCGCGGAACTGCTAACGCAGCATCCGCTGGATCACCACTGCGCCGCCGCGACCCGGGCATCACAACCGGCTTGACAAAGCACACGACTACATCAGGAAGTGCAGGCTCGGGTTATAGAGTGGCCTATGGTGGCGGATTTGGCGGGGCCAGCAGCTCCAACGGCGCTCACAGCGATCACCGCGGCACGGGGACAAACACAGGAGGGGGCTCTACACACCCGAAGCCCGGCGGCAAACTCGCGGTGTCCTACACGCGGCAAGTGCTGTCTGCCCTGCAGCTGAGCGTGAACAATATATTTTCTAGCACGGAAACCACGCTGCGGACGGAGCCTGTGGCGGGGCCGCCGTCGTTCATTATGGCGTGCGTGGTGCGTTACGTGCTTCAGGGGATCGTCGACAGGGTACGGAGCGAAGTGGCGTACAACGAAGCGCAGTTCCAGCGCCTGCAGGTGAGCTGCACGTTCCTCCTCTACGCGCTGCACGCCCCGGCGAAAGGCACCGCGCCGCGGCAGTGGCGTAAAGAGTGGTCGGAGGTCGACATGTCGACCACCCAGCGCCTGTTGGACGAGGCCTGCACCTGCGCATACGAAATGTACGAAGCGAAGGTTCCACTTTCGGCGGCCGTGCTTGAAAAGGTCGTGGACGCGGCCGTGCGCGGCGGACGGGCGGCGCTGGCGGCTGGCGCGGCAACGTCGATGAGCGCGGCCAGCGCGATCACCACAGCCGCAACGGGCGGCTCAATGCCCACAGCCGCCCCAGTGGGGACGCCAGACGACGCCCCGCCTCGCACCCCGCCAGTCCAGGAAGGTCGCGCAGCCCCTCCGTCGCCTGTACTCGATGCATCGGCAAGTCGAAAACCGACTCAGCCGGAGGTCCCCGCCGCACACTTCAGCGTGGGAGCAGTGGCCGACACGCCAGCAGCCCCCAAAACACTTCCGTCTGCGTCTGCCGCCACTTCAGCCTTCACAGCGCCAAAGCCCTCCATCGCACCGCCGGCTTCGGGGACAGGAGCGCGGTATTACGGCGGTGTGCAGACGGAGCGCATGGCCCACGATGAGGAGCTACCCATCTAGAGTTGCCTCGGGGAGCGCGTAGAGGGGGGAGTACCGCAGACAACTGTGCGCTGTGCTTTCATTGCTTTGTTTCCCTATTGTTGCGTCTATTTTCGGGGGAGCTGTACGCCTGTTTGAGGGATCCCTTCGACTGTTGGTTGTGCGTCTTGCCTACAAGAAATGGTTGCGTGTGACGTGCGATGGTGCATCGTTTCTGACGTCATGCGGCGTTTTGAATTGGTGCCTTGTGGCGTCTTATCGTCCAATAAAGCTTTTGATGTCTCTCTCCCTCTGCAAGTTATGGAGTTCAGATGCGGTGCACTGCAGCGCAACGCGCGGCTCTCTTTGTTAGCGGATCACCGCAAGTGTGCGCGGGCTGTCGCGATGCGCTGCCTCCTTGCCTTCGTCGTTTGATTGGCCTCTTCACTGAAAACTACTGAAGAAAGAGGTCCCTCCCCCCCTCGCACCCACCCACCCACACACA
>LJSK01000021.1:32462-86545 GCA_001299535.1 Leptomonas seymouri
CCCCCCCCCCCCCCCGCAGTTGATCCTACACCGCCAAGGAAGCATGTTCCACAACAGCTATCAGGCGGGCTTCCTGTCCATCCTCTACAGCATCGGCTCCAAGCCGCTGCAGATCTGGGATTCAAAGGTCCGCAATGGCCACGTGAAGCGGATCACCGATGAGGACATCCAAAGTAGTGTGTTGGAGATCGTCGGCAGCAACGTTAGCACCTGCTACATCACCTGCCCGGCCAACCCGAAGCAAACCCTGGGCATCAAGCTGCCCTTCCTTGTCATGATCATCAAGAACATGAAGAAGTACTTCTCCTTCGAAGTGACGGTGCTGGACGACAAGAACATGCGCCGCCGCTTCCGTGCCAGCAACTACCAGAGCACGACGAAGGTGAAGCCATTCATTTGTACCATGCCGATGCGCCTGGACGAGGGGTGGAATCAAATTCAATTCAACTTGTCGGACTTTACGCGCCGTGCTTACGGCACCAACTACGTGGAAACACTGCGGGTGCAGGTGCACGCGAACTGCCGTATTCGCCGTCTGTACTTCAGCGACCGCCTGTACGCGGAGGAGGAGCTGCCGCCGGAGTTCAAGCTCTTCCTGCCGATTGCGCAGCAGCAGCAGCAGCAGGTGGCGGCGGATCAGACGAACGTTGAGGCGGCAAGCGCGGCGGAGGCACAGCCAGCTACCGCGTCTGCGTAGCGATGCGGGGACCATCAGAAGTCAAAATTGAAGTAGGGAGAGGGAGAGTGGCGCCAGCCGGCGGCGGCACCCGATGGACGAGCCGCCGTATATATGTTATTATGAATTTTGTTTCTCCAGAGAGGATGGAAAGGAAGCCGCCGCCCCAGCCTGCCTTTCACGCCCACCCACGTGGCGCCATCCCCCTCTCCCTCCCTCCCTTTACTTCTGTGTGTGTGTGATTTCTCTTTGTGGCCCTGCGGTGTCTGCTGCGAGCTTCGATTGTGTGCCCATGTATTATTTATTTTTTTGAGTTCGCACACGCCCCCTTCGCGAGATGCCCCCCCCCCCTCGCCCGCCCTCTTTTTTGTTGTTGTTGTTGTCCCCCACCCCCCTCAACGCTGAATGTACATAGCAGCACGCCTTTTGTTGTGGTTTCTCTACCGGCCCCCCCCCTTCTCTCTCACCTCTTTGTGTGTGCGTGTGTGTGTGCCCGCACGTGGGCGGTGGTGGAGATCCCCCTCCCTCTCGAAAAAAGAATGGGGGGCAAAGACGAGGCCTTCTTAGAGAACGAAAGGAAGTGTATAGACATCTTAAAGAAGAAAAGTAAAGGATCGCGCGAGAGAGAGGGAACGAGGGAAGTACCGAAGACGGACCTCGGTGACGGATGGAGTGGCTGTATATCCGGTGTACGCCGCGCTCGCTTGGATGAGCGAAGGCGCAGGAGGCGGGGCGCTTAAACGAAAAGCGCCGGAAGATCTTCGGTGTGCCCTGCGCAGCCCTTCGTGGTCCTCTACCCACGCCGGTGAGGCTCAACAGGTGTGTGAGCATAGGGGACGGCTTTGGAAAGGAGGGAAAGCAAATCAAATCCTCCAGCCGCGTTTGTTTGCTTCCGATGTAGTACTCGACCTCCCGCTGTCTGCACTTCAAAGCACGAAAATGTAAGCACGTGTCATTGCTGGCTGACTTCTATCGCGGCTCTTCACACCTATTTCTTATCTCTTATTTCTTTCTTTATGGGTACACTCGGCATGCGGCACTAATGGATGCCGCTGCGCGCCTAGCCACACCATCTCCAGTGCGAGAGCAAACATGGGTCAGACCAGGCAGCAAGCTTGCTGATTCCCGAATTGCATCCCCATAAAAAGTCCGCATCACCACTTGATAGAGCAAGCCGCCTTACGTGCATCACTAGACTAGCACCTACACCGACACCGACACCGACACAACTCCACCTGCGCCAGAAGCAGAGAGGGAGCGTAGAGCAGGCATTTAAAAAAAAAAAAGAAGGAGTAGTGGCAACACAACATGCAGCAGCTCAAGCGCATCCCGCACCCCTCTGGCGCAGAAATCCTCTTTGACGCGAAATGGCATCAGTATAAGCTCGGTGGCACCGCCCTCCGCTCTGTATCGAAGCTGCTGGACAAGTACTTCCCCTTCGATGAAAAACGTGTGCTTCAGCTCGTGGCGAAGAAAACGGGTCAGCCGGTGGATGTGATTAAGCGGGGCTGGTCGCGACAGGCACTGCTCGGTAGAAACGTGCACGAGTACATCGAATGCCGACTGCTCCAGAAGCCGCCGCCAACATTTATGCTGCTGTTGCAGAAAAAAGAAAAAAGGGAGGCCGCGCGGCCCGCTGACGCAACCGGGCCCACACAGATCACCACATCGGCTTTGGAAGATGAGGTTCTACACGGAGAGGAGCGTCTCTATCTGCCGGTGGCCGATGCGGCGGTGAGCACGATCCTGTCTCGCTACGACTTGATTAGCTGTGAGCAGGTGATCGCCTCGCCGACGTGGGGCATCGCCGGCACGATTGACTTCATGGGCCGCAACAAGGTCACCAATAAAATTTTGATAGGCGACTGGAAAACGAGTGGGAGCGTCACGAGCAACTTTCGCTTCGGCTCTTTCGAGACGCCCTGCCCGGGTTGTCTGCGGCACCTGCCGAACAGCAAACTCTACCGCTACGCCATGCAGGTCGTCATCTACGGCCGCATTCTCGCGCGAGAAGAATACTTCAAGCGGCGGTTCTTTGACGCACAGCTGCAGGCCGCGCTCAGCGGCGCCACGCAAGAGCGCGCGCTGACCAGCTCGCCCACCGCAGCAGATGATGTCCTGGCAAAGTATCAAAATATGAAAGGACTCAAAGCAAAGGCAGGCAAACAGAAAGCGGCCCCACCGTCAGGCACGGGCAGCAACGGGGTTGGCGTTGCGTCAGCCGCCCCCCTTGCACCGGCTACGGGCATGTCCTCCACAGAAGTAAATGAACTCCTTGACGCGCAGTACCACTGCGATACGATAGAAGATAAATTCGAGTATGGCATCGTTCAACTGGCGAAGGGTGAAGACGGCGGAGTCGTGGTGGAGTTTAAAGCAGTCACGCCAGCCACAGTGCTACCACCAGACAGCCCAGAGATGTCCTTCGAGGAGCTGCTCCAGCGCGTAATGGCGGGCGATGGGGTTTGAAAATGAAGGAGAGGACGCAACTGCAGAAATAGGGAGGGAGCGCCCTCAGACAATGAAATATAGATACTTGTCCCTTCTTCGGGCTTCTGCTTACCGGCGGGAGGCGAAAAATGTTGGGTAAGCCGTCCTACGCAGGCTACGGAGACGAAACAGCGTCAACAGCACTTCGGGGGTGCTGGATGGCCATGAGAACGCCTTCGCTGGTTCAGTCCACCTCCCTATCCCTGTGTTTGTGGGTGCTTTGTTTTAAGTTTTTGTTTCTTACGCTGCTGCGCATCGCCTTCACTGGCAGTCCAAAGCAGCTCGCCGAGGTTTTGCTCCATTCTCCGTACGTATATTTGTGTGGTAGGGGTGGATGTTTCAGGTCTTTCTTCACTTCCACGCTGCATCCCACCTGCACCGCTGCAGCGCGCAGCGCTTCACTACACATCACGGTAGCCCGTCAAGTTACCTTCAACCCCCACGACGCCAATAGAATTTAAGAAGGAAAGAGAGAGTTCTTGCCGGTGTTAATTTTTCTTTCAATGCAAAGCCAAAACTTCGCTCTGCCGTCAACGTTGATTACAAATTCGGGAGGTAAGATTCGTTTTCGTGTAGCCCTTCTTGTTGGGCGTTGCGCCTTGCAGTGGCCTCCTCATTGAACGTGCTTGCGTAACCCCCCCCCTCCTTCACCAATCTGTAAAGCAGCGAGTATCAAGTGAAGCACTTGCTGCTGCTGTTTGTGCTGCTTTTCAAAACCTTCGTCCTCGCCGCGGTTGTGTGCGGTTGCGTTGATCGTGGTGCAGCCTTCAACATTTGATAGGAAAACATAGACGATGGGCAACGAGACCTCCAAGACGGGTGGGTCGACGTCCGCCATGGCCACCAACACGCGCAACAGCAATGGTGGTAGCGGCGCACTGGCCAACCCGGCAGCAACAAGCACAAGGACTGCAGTTGCAGTATCACCGGCACAAAAGTCTCCTTCTCTCTCTGCGCCTCAGCAGAAACCCCAACGGCGGTCGTTAGCGACGCCCAGCTTGCAGCGCTCTTCCGCCCCTCTGGCCGTCTCGTCCAATGCGGCAGTGCCGCCGACCAGCCAGCTGAGCAACCAGAGTCCTAAAAATAATATGTCCTCCGTGGGCATCCCCACTTCCACCGCGCTCAGTGGCAGCGTGGACGCCATGGGGTCGTCCGTGCCGCGCTACGTAGATGCGAACAGCGTGGTGTACACCCTCCCCTCCTTTACCCTCGAAACGGCCTCTTCCAGTGTCAGAAAGAATAACGCGAAGGCCCATAGTGATGGTGGCGGGCCAGCGTGCAGTCAAGCGGGTATGGCAAGTGCACCGATGCCGCTAGCACTCCCCGTATCGGGCAGCGACCTCCGCGCTGGTGCGCCATCCTCGCCCCTTTCGTCGTCACGTCGGCACTTTCCACTGGGCAGCATCAGCAGCCCTATTGCGATTCCCACCTACAACACCATGGCGACCACTGCCGCGGAGGAGCTTTCCTGCAGCTCGCCCATGCTGCGGTCGTACCGGCAGCACTCATTTTCAGCACCAAAGTGGGATCCGCATTTCGCCAAGTCCCCCACCTCGTCGCTCGCCACGTACTTCAACCCCTCGTCGTTTAACGCGAGTGCGTCTGAACTGCCGCCCGCGATAGCGTCATCTCCTACGAGCGCGTCGTTGGGGACAGCCATTCACACGAAATTCTTGGAGATCACCGGTCACCCTCTTGGCCTGGAGAACTACGGAAACACCTGCTACTGCAACTCCGTAATTCAACTCATCTACCACTGCACTCCGCTGCGTCTGCGCCTGCTGGAGCTGCACGACGTCTACCAATTGCGAAAGGGCAAGCCCGGGTTTGAGGAGGACACGGTGCTCCACCAGCTCTGCAGCCTGATCGCCACTATGCACAAGTCAAACAACCGCAGCAAGGAGAAGTACCAGCGCGAGAGGATCTCGACAAAGGAACTGCTGCAGTGTGTGCGCAAGAAGAATGAAATCTTCAACAACGACATGCAGCAGGACGCGCATGAGTTCACGATGTTTTTGATCAACGACATCACGGAAACGGAGCAGCGCATCATGGCGAGCCCGAGCAACGCCAACCTCTTTCTTCAACAAGAGTCTGCCGCGAAGAAAAAGACCTCCACGTTCTCGTTTTGGAAGCACAGCAAAGATAAGACGATAAGCGCGAATAGTCAGAGGGTGAGAAGACTTGACAGGTCATCGACATCCTCGACGGCCGACGACAGCAGCAAAGCCAAGTCCGTCGGAGCCCAGCCGCCGTGGGGGGGAGACCTGACGCCGCTGCAAGTGATCCTGCAGGGACAATTCGGCTCCCTCACAGCATGCCTCGAGTGCGAAAACATCACCGCGAGGGATGAAGTCTTTATTGATCTGAGCCTGGAAACCGCGCAAGGCTGCTCGCTGCTACGCTGTCTCGACCACTTCGGGGACCCCGAGTACTTCTGGGGTAATAACAAGCTTCGCTGCGACGTGTGCAAGACGCAGGTGCGTGCCGCCAAGACCATCCACGTCCAGCAGCTGCCGCAATACGCACTGCTCATCCACCTCAAGCGCTTCCAGTACGATGTGAAGAAGCAGAACTTTACTAAAAAGTCGGACCATGTTGCGCTGCCGATGCAGATGGATGTGGAGGAGTATTTGACCGATCCGGAGGTGATCGAGAAGAACCGGCGCAATGAGCAGGCCCGTTCGCAGAACGACAACACAAGCACCTCAACAGGGAAGAACGAAGGGGGGTCGTCAGTGTCTGGGGCTGCCAGTGGGAAGCCCAACTCGCCTGCTATCTTTAAGCCTGCGTCCGAAGAAGTGCGGGGAAAGCTTCGTGGTGTGGCGCGGCACAAGGCTCGCTTTGAGCTGACGGGCTTCGTGGCCCACATCGGCGAAGGTCCCAATTCCGGCCACTACTTTACCTGCGTGCGCTACGGCCCGCAGCTATGGCGGCGATTTGACGACGACACCGTGTCGATCATGGCAGAGCGCGACGTACAACAGTACTTTGGCGTCCCATCGGATGCCACCGGTGTAGTGACGACGACGGCGTATATTTTGCTGTACGAACGCGTCGCATGACCTGCGGTACTTCTACCGTTGCCGCTGTCGTTGGCGCCATCTCCATTTCCCTTGTCTCTGTTGTTGTTGTGTCGTGTGATGGCCGTTTAGGACTACGCCGACAGGACGCAGCCCGTGGGTGGGTGTCGCCTGCTCTGCCCTTCTTGGGACCTTTCAGCTTCACCGTTGGAGAGCGCCTCTGCGTTCCAACTTCGCGTTGCTTTTTTTTTTTCCATTTAATTTTCTTTGGCGGGTTTCTTTTTGAGTGCCATCGATGCCGGGCTTGACGGCGCTCCCTCTCCTTTGCCTGGATATTAATCCTATTTTAAAATTGGCGCATGGCACGCAGGAAAGCGCTCTGATCCCTATCCCCCCCCCGCCACCGCCCCCACCCACACACACACCAGTCAGTACTTGACTTGCCGTTTGGTGCTTGCTTTTTCTACTATTATTATGATTTTGGAGGTGTGTCCTTCACAGTTTGCTTGCTTGTATCTCTACGTGTTGTCTGTCTGCTGTAGCTCGTTCCTTCGTGCTCCTCAATCGGGCCACACCCGTCTTTTGCCTGCGCAGCAGCGTGCGCTGTGGCGACTCTACTTTTTGTGTTTTAAAGAAATTTTTCTTCGCTGAGTTTCTGATCCTTTTTCTTGCTAGCTGTTTCTGTTGTCGTTGTTGTTGTTGTTTCTCTTTTCTACGTTTGCCAGTCGTTGTTGCGGAGTAAGTGTGTGCATGACGTTGTTGTTGCTTCATGCGCTGTGTGTGTGTGTGTGTGTGTGTGTGTGTGCTCGATGAGTACGTGTTGTCGAGGTGTTGCTTCCGCCCTCCAACTCAAGGGCAATAAAAAGCAATGCGTGTTGCTTTTTGGCGAATCACTTCCGCTACACTCTTCGGTGCCTCCTCGTTGTTGTTGTTGCCTTTGCTCTTCCGTAGTCCCCTGCTTAAACCCTCCCAAGATCTTGGCTCTAGCAATCTCCCCCTCTGTTGTTTTCTTTTGTTTTGTTTTTCTTTGGTGCTCTTGGGGGCATGTGTGCGCCTCTGCGACGCGATGCTGTGCTCGCACACACACGCCGCATCTGGGGTTTGATGATACAGCTGTGAAAGCCGATTTGTTGTGTGTTTCTTCTTCTTCACGTTCCCCCTCCCCCTCTTTTTATGTTTGTTACGCGTGACTTCAACGCTGCTGTTATTTCGTTGTGGTTGTTGTCTGTATCCGCTTGAGCCCTCTAAGACTGCTGGCAAGCATGTCTCATCATAGCTGATCGGTTGGTGTCTGAGTTTGTCGGGCATGTACGATCTCTCTCTCTCTTTCTGTGGTGAACTGGCTATTCAAACGAGCAGAAGGAAAGCAAAGGCGCCTCCTTGTCAGCTCCAAGTACGTCATGTTGATGGATGGATGTTAGCTTCCTATGAAAGATGATGATGTGCGTGGTGTGGAAGCGGCCACTGCGTTTCCTTATGAGAAGCCCGCGTGGGACCCACTTCTTTATCCATCAGCACGGCCATGCATCCCCTCCTCTCGCGACTCCCCTTCCCTGCTCTACGCCATGCGCACTCGAGGCTGGCGTCCCCCATGCCCCCACCCCCCACATACTTCTCAGACTACTTCTCCCTCCCGATACCGAAAGGCGGAGATTACGAGTTGCAGACAAGCGGCTGGCCTTTCACATCGTTGGACGAACAGCGCTCTCCGCAACGCCGATGGAGAAGCCCCCCGGTCTGCTCCTCCGCAGCACAGACACATAACCCCAGAAACATCAAAGAAGAAGTTGAAGAAGAGTTGGGCTTCCCTCCGGAAGGCAAAAGAAGAGGCCGCAATGCGTCGCTTTCACCCTGCACTCGTGCACGGCAGCACGGTGGACCTCTACGCCCCACGTGTGACACCCCTCCTGTGCTCCGCCCACCGTCAGCTGTATGGGCGCGCATACGCAGATCACACCAACCACAGAGGTTACAGAGGGGCGGAATCAGGCCTGCCTGCGCACCCGCAGCCTTTCCATGGCGGCGCAGCGCAACGCTCCCCGGAAACAGGGAAGTGGGGAAGAAGAAGCGTCTCCGGCAGACGCGGAAACGGTGGTGGTCAGTACGCGAGGGCCTACTGCCGGCATGGACAGCCCGTCCACCACCCAGGCCAAGAGGTGGCCTTCGATGGTGACTACGAGCACTCATCGCAGCGTGATGCGGACGGCGCTGTTACCTGCCTGGATGCATCGCTATCAAAGCACCCCGTTGAGTCTATGCAACGGGTATGCACATCCGCAACAGCAGTAGCGACGGCAACGTCGTGCCGATCGTTTTGGTCACAGAGGGTACGCCACGTCCCCGCGTATGCACTGAAGCGGCAGCACATCCACGAGCGCGCGGAGGACAAGCGCTCCCGCTTCTTTGTGCGCAGCCGCCTCCGCGACGACGGCGCGCTATCAAACCTCTTCCCCATCCTGTTTCACGATGAAGAAGCCCTGAAGGCCTTCGGCGAAAAGCACGATTCGTATTTGTACATATACGAAATGTACGTAACTCGGACGGCGAAACCACGCATCGCGGCAGCAACAGCCGCAAGTGGGAGGACTGCCCCGTGGAGCAAGCGCATGCGCGCAGCCTCGGCTTCCGCTGCTGCACAGCTGCCAAACTCAAATCAAAGAGCCGGGGCATCAAGACCGACCACTTCCGGCACCATCAAAGCAGTGGACGGCGCACTAAAGCATCTAGAACGCCGCGTTGCACCGGGACGGTCGTGGCAGGCGATTCAGCGGTATCTGCGCCATCGCTTCACCGCTGCCGCCTCCACCCTTCTTCCGCCACTCATTCAGCTCGGCAACAAGATCTACGCAGCTGCCCCGCTGCCAGCGGACGCGCTACAGCTGCCAAAGACGTATTTCGATCTTGGCTGGAAAACGGCGGAGCTTCGATTAGTGGGTCGCAGCCGCTACACTGACATGCCTGCCGATGAACTGCAGATGGTGATGAATAAAATCGTGCTGCATATAGCACGAGAGACGCAGGTGCACCAACAACAACAACAGCAGCAGCAGCAGCACAGTTGTGACGTGGCGGCCACGAAGGACCCGAGCTGTAGTCAAAACGAGAGCGAAGATGGACTAGAGATGCTGGCTGTGGTGCGAGAGAAGACTGGGAAGCTGGTGTGCACGATGCAGGGCGTGTCCTCGGGCGGCTTACGCATTTATCGTGGCGTCTGCGTGCAGGCAATTTTCGTAGACCACGCCGCGGCGCTGGACTATGAAGACAACGCCAAGGACGAGGGAGAAGGAGAGGGTGACAACGCTCACGACTGCAACGCAGCTCCGCCAGGTGCGAGCGGAAGGGTCGCCAAGAAGGGCGCGGCGAATACCGCAGCACGCCTACCCCCTCCACCGACCACGCGGCATCTGTCAGAGACCCCTGTCGGGCTTACAGATGCAAGCAGCCCCGTTCACTTCCGCGTAGAGGCTTTCCTACGCGCCTTCACCTACCGCGGCACGCCTGTGGAGAGCTACCGCATCAGTGACGCCTCGGGCAGCGTGTTGGCCTCTCTTTGGGCACCACCACAGCCACAGGCGCTAATCGTTGGCGGCGTGTACTCAGCCGCACCGGTGCGCATTCGCGAGTTTGCCGAGCGTGGCAACGCGCGGCTGATGGAGCTTCCCAGCGGCACCGTGCCGAAGTTGCTTGCCGCGCCACAGCCATCACCACCCCCGTCTGAAGCACCAAATGCGCCGCAACGATCTCGAAAGCAGCGCTCTGCTGCATCCATCACGCCAAAAGGATGTGCGTCAGGCACGCCCTCGCGTCTTCCGGGGCACATCAGTCTCAAGATTGACACCAAGGGCACCATGGCGTCGGAGGTCTCTCTGTGGGAGGAGGTTCTGCAGCACTACGGCGCGGGCCCATACGACGAGGCGACGCAGCAACGCATTCAGAGGGCGCTGGCGCACATGCCGGTCGTGATTTCGTTTTCCCTACGGCAGGGAATCGTGCGCGAAGTTCGCTTTGACGGCGCGGAGTTGTTGTTGGCGGCGGCGGCGGACCCGCTGCTGGGCATGGCGAATGCGCTCACGGCTCCGGCGGCGTCTCACCTACCTTTACCCTCTGCGGTTTCCTCGCCCTCTTGTGCCGCAGCCATGTCTGAGACGGGAGCACTGTCGAGGGGTCCTCATATGGGCTCACGCGAGCCACGACTACTACCCCTTCTTCCGTACCTCGATGCACAGCAGCCCTGCGCGGTGCTTGCCGATCACACCGTGGTACCTCTGCAGGTTTTGCATTGCTGCTACGACCCCACGATGAAAGGCTGGCAGGACATCAGTGTGGCCGTTCTCTCCCTCATGCCGAATGCACGTATGCAGCTGTTGGACTCGGTGCGGAGACACCTGTCGAAGAAGCTGCGTCGCTGGGGAATTGAAGTGGCGAGTCGGCCCTGGCGCACGAAGTCGCTTTCGCTGCTCCCGGCCCCAATGAAGTGCGTGTTACCGAAGTCCGCCGCGCGGTTTACGGCACCGCCTTCAACCCCGGCATCCCCGCTTGCGGCTGCGGCCTTCCCTTCTACCATCGTGGTGCTTGGCATTGCGGGTCCGCGTAGTACCGCCGATCAGGTCCAGCGTGTATCGCTGACCGCGCAGCACACAGCGCAGTGCTTCCGCACGAACCTAGTCGCATGTATCACGGATGAGAGCGCGGGAGTGCAGTACGTGCATGACAAGCTGATGACGAGCACACCTGCACAGCAGCACCCGGGAGGAGCAGCCAGCCTGTGCGATGTGAACTCATGCGTCATACTGGTCACAACAGAGCCCGATACCCGCGCAACGCGGTGGTTGAAGGTGGAGTGCATGAGTCGCGGCATTCACATCATCGCCATACCGCCGTCCTCGTCGCCGAAAAGGCTGAACGTCCTCTGCGCAAGTCTGCGTCGACAGATCGCCACGCAATTCGAGCTTGATCCGTTACGCGGGATTGATCTGCGTGGGGAGGTGCCTGTACTGGGGCAACGGCGCGTGCTGATCATCGGTGTGGACACTTGCCACACAAACACCCGCAGCGTTGGCACTATTGTTGGCATCTTCTCAACACCGATCAGCAATCACCTTCTCTCGCACTTTTGGCAGCACAACGCACGCGGTCACGAGACATCACACGTGGCCGTGCATTTTAAGAATATGCTGGAAAAAGCCTTGATGATTTACGGTGGTGTGGACGAAGTAATTGTATTTCAAGACGGGGATGTGTTCAGCGAGCTCGCCGGGATGAAGGAGGAACTGGCGGCGCAGCTGCCTGGCTGCGGGCTGACGTTCATGTGTCTGCATAAGCGGTGCAATATCCGCTTCACACACACCTCTTCGCTGTCTTCATCCTCGGAAGCCAATTCAAGTCCACCCAATGAACAGAGCGGCAGCAGCAACGCGTCGGTAGAATCCGGGTATCACAACTTGGTGAAGGGTGTGGTCATTACGGCGTTAGCACCGATTCCGCTGGACTACGAAGTCGCGGCCCCCTCCTTCTATCTGCAAGCTCACGACTCACCAATGTCGACGGCGCGCGCCGTGCAATACACCGTTCACCACGTCAGCCCAACGCTCGATGTGGCAGATGTTCAGCAAATGGCCAACGTAATGGCAAATGTACTCGCGCCGCAGGCCACGAAGCTGCCGATGTCGACGCGGTGTGCGCACCGCCTGGCCAGTCGGGCAGAGCGTTTACTGGACGCTGTGCCGCAGTTCACCGGAGAGGTGATCCCACGTCCCTTAAGCGATCGTCTTTGGTTCTTGTAGGGGCTCAGGCGTTCTTTGTGGTGGTGGTTGAGGGGGGGGGGGACTTGACAGACTATTTTCTCACGACCGCTCCCCATCTTCGCCAGGCCTTCCGCACGCCCACCATGCAGCGCGCATTGCGCTCTCTCGTAGTTGCGCTGTGTGTGCGTGTTGCTTCTGTGGCTTCCATCGCTGTGCGCTCCCCCACCCCCCACCCCCAGTGGTGTTTCGTCGTCCCTTTGGCCGCTCTTCTCCTGTCCTCTCGTTGAAGTCCACGGCGGTGTTGGAGATGCCGAAAAACAGAAGCGGGTAGGAGAAAGAGAAACAGAGAGGCAGAGACAACCGCGGGTCGGGCACTGTCACGCGCTTGACGCAATACGCCTTCTCCATCCCAATCCCGCACCGATCCCATGTGCTTTGCGTGGCAGGCCTCTCTATTTACTTCTCTTTTTTCTCTTAGCATTTTTTTGTGGGAGGGGGGGAGCTGATTGGTGTGTGCTTCGCTTGCAAACGGCGTATTCCCATCCACTGGACGCGGCTTCTCCCTTGCAATCCTCTCCCTCGCCCTGCCATGCTGGCACAGATCTGCGAAGGCTTGAGCCAGCAAAGAGAGAGGTGCATATATGCTTATGAGTTCACTTACAACAGAACAAGGTTCCCCAGTCTCAAGAGCTACGGGTCAAGTGAGGTACAGGCAATGCTGCACTGCACCTCGTGCCCGAGCTGTGCTCGAAGGATCATTACGGGCTCCCCTTCACTGCATGCAGACACACTTATGAATCGCTTTAGTCGTTTTCCGCTATTTTACTCATTTACGTTTTGAGCCTACCCAACTCCGTAGTGCCGTCCACCCGGTTTGCAGCACTTAGAGTATGGCTATATATATATATTCAGATGATTCTCTTTCTCGTCGTAGACGCCGTTTTTCGATCTGTTCGCTGCTCTCCCCTCAGACCCAAAGCCTAGTAGTAGACGGGTGACAAGCACGCGTGATGGTAAGGCCGCCTCCGGTTATTTTCATTGTTTGCGGGGCAGTAGAAGCGCGTCTACTCCGCGAAGAGAAGGAACGGAGCGCGTGCTTCGACACTTTGTGTGGTGCTTTGGCCACTCGATGACTTGCCTCGCGTCGCATCGCCATCGCCCACTGTCTGTGAAATGAAGGGGCTTCGAATTGCTGTGATGGCACGAGCACTGCCCTTTCACTCGTCCCGCTCTGGTCAAGTCTAGGCGGAGGCGCGATGGCAGTCGTGCATCCAACCGCCAAAACTCGGTGCTAACCTCCTCAGCACCTGCTCTCGCTCGCTCGCTCTCTCGATCTTATTATGATCATGATGACTACTAATGTTATCCCACGTTTGCTCTCGTGAAAGACAGGCCTTCGGTCCTCAGAAGGGTCACCACAAGCGAAAGCCCACTGTCTACTCTCTCGAGCTGATACACATACATCCCTATTCTTTGCTTCTTCATTCACTTACTCCACACTCACCTCCTCACACCGCAACAGGCACACACGCACTTCCACAACATGCTCCGCAAAGTTCATGCCTTGCGCTATCGTGCAACAGCGTGTGAGCTGCTCGGGGTGCCCTCCGTCTCCACCACTCCGCTCCCTTCCTCTATCGCCACTCCAGAGATACGCAGATCTGTTACTGCAACTACAGCCAGCAGTATTGTAACACCGCTTCGCTGGTGCAGCACCAACAGCAACAGCAGCAACGCGGTGGACGGTAATGCATCTGCACAGACATCATCATCATCATCGCCAGCAGCAGCATCGCAGCAGCCGAAGCGGAAAGTGCAGATTGCTGTCGTAGGCAGCGGACCCAGTGGCTGCTTCGTCGCCAGTCAGCTCGCCAAAAGGCATCCCAGCCTGCACGTGGACATCTTCGAGCGGCTGCCCGTGCCGTTCGGCTTGTGTCGCTACGGCGTCGCGCCCGACCACCCGGACGTGAAGAACGTGGAGAAGCAGTTTATGGAGCTCTTCCAGAGCGGGCGCGTGTCGTGGATCGGGAACGTGTCGATCGGTACGCAAATTCCGGTGCAGGCGCTGCTGGCGCACTATGCAGCCGTCGTCTTTGCTACCGGAGCGGGAGGCTTGAAGAAGCTGCGCATCCCTGGCGAGGACTTAGCCGGTGTCCTCCCCGCACGCAGCTTTGTGGAGTACTACAACACGTACCCATTCCCCTTTGGCTCCCCCCGCTTCTGCCCTTTTGATGTTGAGCGGACAAAGCGCGTGGTTGTGATCGGCAACGGCAACGTTGCGATGGACGTGGCGCGCGTGTTGGCTGGTTCATACAAATATTTTTGCCCCACCGACATGAACTGTGTGTGTCTGAGAGAAATGATGAAGAACAAAATCGAGATGATTAGCATTGTTGGACGACGTGGGGTGAACCACTCAGCCTTTGCCACAGCGGAGTTCCGCGAGCTGACGAAGTATCAAGAGGGTCACGTCAAGGTAGAGGTGGACCCCTTTGCGCTGGACGCAGCCATCGCAGCTGTCCCAGAAGGGAAGACGGCGCGTGCCCACAAACGCATGATGGAGCTCGTCCATCAGTACACCGTTTCGGAAGAGGCGTTTGCAGAGGAGCGTGCGCAGCGGATGACGGACTCGGAAGGGATCCCGTTGCCGAGTGCGGCGGTAGCTCAACTTAACGCACCTCCTCCTCCGTCTGTAGCGTCGTCACCAAGCGACCGCACGCCGTCGGTCCGGGCGGACAAGCGGGGCCCGTGTACGCTGCGCTTCCGCTACAACCTAACCCCCGTTGCGATCCTGCCCAGCCAGCACCGAAGGAACTGCGTGGGCGGGGTGCTCTTCAAGACATGCCGAACCGCAGGTGCCAAGTCCGAGGAGGGAGAAAGCGAGTTCTGCGTGATTCCGTGCGACCTCGTGCTGACCTCCATCGGGTGCCACGCGGAGAGCATCGCGGATATCCCGTTTGATCACAAGGCGGGCGTGATGGACAACGTGCAAGGGCGGGTGAAGGGCATGCCGCGTGTGTACTGCTCCGGCTGGGCGAAGAACGGCGCAAAGGGGGTCATCCTGCACTCTGTCGTGGACGCGCAGGAGACGGTGTCGCACTTACTGGCAGACATGGAGGCTGGCCTCATTCCAACGGACGCGACAGTGGTAGACGAGGAACAGTCACCACCACCGCAGCAGCAGCAGCGAGAGGACGAAGTACACGTCACCGACGGGCAGCTGCAGTGGCTGAAGGTGGAGTCGCAGGCCGCAGGCGGGGCAGACACATCAAAAGCCGTGCCGCCCGCTGCTGCACGGACTACCATGGCAGGCAAGTACGGACTCGTTGATTACTTTGTCGAGAAGAAGTTGCAGCCCGTCTCCGTCGCGGGCCTGCAGCGCATCCTCCATGTGGAGCATCAGCGCGGTGTGGACTTGGGCAAGAAGGCAGAGAAGATCGACACCACTCGGGATATGTTGGATGTGGCGCTGGGCGGGGACGTGGGCAAGAAGGCAGACGAACGCATTCGCCGCATCACACCGGCTCGGTCGGATGCGATGATGTATCTGAAGGAACTTCTGGATGACGACACGGACTTGGCCCCGCTGGCGCACGAGCTGGCGAAGGACATGCCACACAAGCTGGCGCAGCAGCACCCTCTCGGCCGCATCTCGCCAGGCCAGCTGTAGAGGGGCAGGCTAGGTCCACCGCTTGTGCGTGCGAGTATGCATCTCGCGGTCGGCCGCCCATGCGCGGGCTTCGCTTTGCGACATCGAAGGGGCGTGTTTCGTGGTGCTTTGGCGCGGTTGTCGCCCCCTCTACGAACCAGAAAGCGGCGCCGCCTGCCTTCCTTATTGTTTTGGGCTCGTTCGTCACGCCAGAACGCAATGAAAACACCGATGATGCGAAGCCAGGACAAGGCGCGCCGTGCACCTGTGTGTTCTACACCGTTGTCTCGGCCCACCAGCACAAACGTTAACGCCATACGTGGCCATGTCTTGCTATAACGATTGATTAAACGCGTGGTGGATGCTTCGGTGACACGCTGTCTTTGAAGCAAAGAAAAGAAAGGGCGGAGCGCCGTGCTGCACCAACCTGGTATTCACGCCTCTCTCACTCCCTCCCTCCCTCACCTTCCCTCTCCCTTCTCACAACCAACGCAAACCGGTGCATGCTAGTGATAAGCGGACTTCGTGTCTTCGCATCGCCCTCTCGCTCTTTATTCAGACTTTTCGTTTTCGTTTCTGTATTACTTTTCTGTTTAAGTGTAAGTGACCAGCACCTGTTCCTTTTGTATTTACTTTCATTTTCCCTTCCCTTACTCCAGAGAGCATGACCGATCAGCCCCTCACCCCCGAGACGGCCTTCACCGTCGCGTCGGCCTTCCTCGCCTACTACTACAGCGAGTTCGTCAAGCTGAACGAACTGGCCCGCATGTCGGACCTCTACGACGAGCGCTCCTATATGACGCTTGTCGACTTCCGAGATGAGACGCCTGTCGTGGCTCACGGCCGAAACGCTGTGGCGAACCTACTGGCGAAGCTGGACAGCTCGCTCGGCCAGCGGAAAATGGAGATCATCACCGTGGACACCGTGGCGCTGCCGCGCAGCTGCGTTCAGGTGATCTGCCAAGGTGTGATGTACCTGCGCGAGTACCGCCGTGTGTTCCTGCACGTCTTCGTGCTCGAGCCGACAGCGTACCGCACCAAGACCTACCACATCTCGTCCGACTACCTCCGCTTCGTGGACTCGGAAGCGGAGGTGATTCCGGAGGGCGCCGTGGTGATCGCAGCGGATCAAGTCGCCAATTACCTGGAGGAGAGTCGCCGCCGCATTGAGGAAGAGAAGCGCCGGCAGCTTCTCGAGTTTCAGCAGCGCATCCGCGCGCAGCAGGAGGCAGCGCGTGCCAAGGCCAAGGCGGAGGCTGAAGCAGCGCATGCAAAGGCGCAGCAAGAACAGCAGCAGGCGGCAGCTGTCATGCGCATCCCGCAGCCGGCGTCTCGCCAGGGACGCGGTGAGGGCCAACAGCAACGCCGGTACGCGCCGGCGGAAGGCGGTAATGAGCGCCGTGATCGCCCGCCGCGTGATTTCAACGAGCGCCGTGATCGCCCGCCGCGTGATGGCAACGAGCGTCGTGATCGTCCGCCGCGTGACGGCAACGAGCGCCGCGAGCGTGCTGGTGGTGCCGCGGGTCCGCGTGAGAACGAGGAAAACCGCCCGGAGCGCAAGCCGCGCGGGGAGGGTCGCGGGGAGGGGCGCGGGGACGGTCGTGGAAACGGTCGCGGGGACGGTCGCGGGGAGGGTCGTGGTGACGGTCGCGGGGATCGCAAGCCGCGAGGGGATGGACGCGCGGAGCGCAAGCCGGCGGAGGAGAAGCCCGGCAGTGCAAGCTCACCTGCCTTGCCGGCTGCGCCTTCCGCGGAGGGCGGTGACCGCCGCAAGAAGGCCTTTTCTCCGCCGGCGGCGGCGGCAGGTGCTGCGGTGCCGGCCTCCGAGCGTAAGCCGCAACGCGAGACAAGCCCTACTGCTGCCTGCATTTTGCTGCGTGTGCCCAAGAAGATCAAGCTGTCGGACATCAAAGCGGAGCTGGCCAACCAGGGCGGTGCGACGCCGGATGACATGTTTTGGTGTGGCGCGAGCAGCGCGCATGCAGTGCTGAAGTTTGACTCGGTGCAGAAGGCCACGGCTCTGTACGCGAAGAAGGTCTTTGCGATTCAGGGTGAGTCCATCGGAATCAACTACTACTACGAGTAGAGAAAAGACGAAAGAAGATCGAGAGCGGAGGGGGGAGTGGCGTAACGCTCTAAACGTTCTAACTGTGTATGCGCCGACCCCGCCAATTCCTTCGCTTTTGTTGTTGTTGTTGTTGTTGTTTTGGTTTGGTTTCGTTTTTTCTCGATTGGCGTTATGGGGATGTGGAGTCTGGGTGCAGCGAATCGCATCTCTGTGCTGACTTCAACTCCACACGTACCTGCCCATCATGCGGGGGGAGATGGAACGCCAAGAGAAGCACAAACGGAGTGCGCAAGCAGAATTTAAATTAATTTCGTGATTGCCAAAGTGTTAATTGTCCCAGGTAACGAGTAGCAGTCTAAACAACGCATGTGCGCCACTACGATGGTGACGTCGTTCAGCTCCTGCTACTGTGTTGTTGATGCATGTTGAGAGGATGTTGGCTGTATGTGTGTGTGTGTGTGTGTGTGTATGTGTGGTTAGCGACAGCAGCACGGAAAATGACGGCTACTTTAAAAACGCCGGAGTGAAGACAGCCCTACAGAGGGCTGTGCAAAGAATGAGTTGGTGTGTGTGTGTGTGTGTGTGTGTCATGGGTGAAGCGGCGGGGCATTGCTGCATGCCTTTGAGACGATGTGTGTTGTACCATCTGCTCACTCTCGCCATCTCGCCGTTTACTCGGTCGGTGGCATCGTGCACAGCTGATGAAGCATGTACGTTCTTCTGCAATGCCGTCATTGCTTGATCTCCTTAATCCATTTCCTGCTCCTCCTCCTCTCCCCCCCCCTCCTTTTCCCGGTGACGCACTGGCGGTGGTGCGTGTCGCACCGCACCAACGGCGCACCGATCTATCTTCGTGTCGCACCGCACCAGCATTCAGAGTCTCATCATCATTCCCTTCATTAAACCTTGCGCATTTGCCCATCGCTGTGCTCTCCTTATCATCCCTACGAATCTCTTCACCACGCGTACCTCCATCAGCATCCAACACAAGCAGCCGCAGGAGCACGCCATCCGTCGCCTCCGTGTCAACCCCCAGCCCTCTCTTTCTTTGCCTTCAAGCACAACCCTCAAAACCGGAAGAAGAAGAAGAGCATGTCGAAGAAGTCTTCGAGCGTCACCGCCTCCGGTGGTGAGATCATCGGCCGCGACGGCGACCCGTCCGTGCGCAAAGCCAATGCACAAAAGCTGAAGGCCGGCTACACCAAGAAGAAGCGCTTCTTTGAGTGCTGCTACCTTTCAGCGTCTACCGTGTTGTGGTGCAGCAACGTGATCTCGTGTGGGCGCTACTTCGTCTTCGCCTCAGACGCGAACGCCATGCAGCTGATCTGGATGCCGCTGTTTATCATTGGTGCGATGTGTCTGGCGGATCTCGTCTCCGGCTTGGCGCATTGGGGTCTCGATACGTGGGGGACACCCGATACGCCGATCGTTGGCAACTTCATCCGCAGCTTCCGTGAGCACCACGTAGATCAGACCGCCATGTGCAAGCACGATTTCATTGAAACAAACGCCGATACGACGCTGCCGCTGCTGCCCTTCCTGTTGCTGCAGTATCTGAGCATCTGGTCGAGGAAGAACACCAGTGGCAATGGCTACGTGGCAAACCTGCACGCAGCAAACATCGGTGTGCAGGTGTTCCTCTGCACCTTCTTCATCTTTGTCGCGATTACGAACGAGATCCACAAGTGGTCACACCAGGCGAAGCAGTCCCTGATGGTGCGGAAGGCGATGAGCATAGGCATCCTGCTCTCGCCGATTGCGCACCGCAAGCATCACAAGGATCCGTTTGATCGCAGCTACTGCATCACGACGGGGTGGCTGAACCCCCTGCTGGACTCGACGAACTTCTGGCGCCACATGGAGTCGCTGGTGACGGGGCTGACGGGGGCCGTCCCGCGTTCAAACGATCAGACGCTGCTGGGGAAGTAAAACGGAAAAGGGGGTTGGCTGAACCGTAGATAACGCGTCCGTCATGTTTGTCACTTCCCTGAGCTTCTTCTTTTTCTTTTTTAACTCTTCTTCTCTTTCGCGAAGAGCTGCACGGGGGATCACCTGTGCGAAGAAGGGCAGGCGGGTTCATAGCACCAGCATGAAGATAAAGATAAGGTCTGCTATCCACAGTGGCAAGGGAGAAGGATGGACTTGAAGTTGGCGCCTCTGAACTCTGCCGGCGCGCTCCAATCGATTCGCGTCCCTGCTTCTCACACTCGTCGGTGGAAGAGCAGGTATCCGGTCTACCTCACTTCCCCTCTCTCTTGCCAGCCTCGCCCAATCAAAAACAAAATTAGTAATGTATACATACAATTAACAGTCGCTTCTTTGCGTCGCGCAGGCAGACTTCGCCCCCCCCCACGCACACACGCACACGCACGCACTACTAACGATGCGTTGTGCCGTTGTTGCAGCGCTGGCCAGCATCGAGCGTCTTTTGTTCTTTTTCTCTTTCATGTCGCCTTCTCGCATTGAACGTACGCGGCATCCTGTGAAGCTTCTCCATCTCTGATTTGATTCCCTTCTTCAGTGTTTTCCTTTTCTTATTGTGTTTGCTTGTTTTTGTTTTCTCTCTTAGGAGACCCTCTTCTGATGATGTCTGGATGGTGCCTCCCCGCGAAGCTCGCCAGCACACACCACCTGAGCACCTTGAAAGCAAAGCAGAGCGAAGAGCAAAGTGTACTGTTACTCTACTCATTTAATATATTTGCGGTGTGCGGAGTTGTGACTCCGCCGTTGGCTCTCCCTTTTGTTTAGTGTCCGCCAACGCTATAAAAAGAATAAAGTGGGGGAGAGGGAAGGAAAGGGGAAAGTGCTGCTGTCGCTCTCTCCTTCTGTCAGTGTGCGTGTGTGTGGGTGCGTACTACGTGGGAGTTCGACAAGTGCAATGAACAAGCAGCAGGGCAACGCAGTGTCGACAGTTCTGTGCTTGTAAAAGTGTTGCTTCCTCTTCCTGCACAGCCTCTTCGACATCTCTCCTGTAAACCGTTAGTTGTTGTCACTGTTGTTGTTGCTGCTGTATTGCGTTTGTTTGCCCTCAGCTTTCAAGGAAGGAACGCCTCTCATTGTTTTCTGTTTCGCTGCTTGAGGAAATGCACAGTTGATTCCAAATATGGGATTGTCCGCTCTCTCGCTCTCTTTACAACTCGCTCCACGTGCGTTTGGCTGTGGAGATGCAGCCACCCATATTGATCCGCTCGTGCACCCTAAGAGAAGAGGGGGGATCTCAAAGGAGAATCGCCTTTGCCTAAGTCCTTTGCGCGCCAACGCGGTGTTTGTTGGCTTGTGGCTGTGATGCAAGCCCACCTGATCTCCTTTCGCTACACGACGTTGTTTATCGTCCTGTGTTGACGTGATGTGTGTCTGTGTGTCGTCTGTGCGTACGTGCTGGCGTCTCGCCCCACAAAATATATTTATATGCATATAAAGCTGTACAGGGAAAACACAAAAACAGAAGCAAGACTGATCTGCGCCTCATGCATTTATGCATGACAGCTGCCGTGTTACGCAGCCCCTCCCTCCGATGTGGCCAATGCACTCTTACCTACCAAGAGTCACCTCTCAGAGAGCTCGTATAGCGTCCCCCGCCCCCGCCCTCACCGCTGATTACGTCCATTGTTCTTCTTTTATTTTGAAGTAGAGCTCTCTTCGTTGCCCTGGTACCCCCCGTTGACAGACTCCCCTCTCCTGCCTTCTCTCTCTTTGGAAAGCTCATATCCGTGTTGTGCAGAGCACACACGCAAACGTACACCGATTGATTTACGCAGTCTTCGCTTCTGCGGCGCCTTGAAACTGCAAGAAGTTGGGGGGATACTCGGGTATTAGAGGCACTTAGAGGTCCCCAGCGCTGTGATTTGGAAGTGCTCTACTTCAGCAACCATTGCTCTCTTTGTGGGTGTCGTTCGTGTGTACGGCTTCCACCGTCAGCGCATACGCCGCCCTCACGATTCCTTCCGCCTTTTATGAAAGCCGTTCTTCAAGTTGGCCCCGCGCAATTCGTTGTGGATGGGGCTACCTTCCATCTGCTCTGCGAGGACATCATCCAGACGCTAAAGTCTCTTATGACGATAGATGAGAGCGATATCTCATTAACGCTGAACACCGACGCCCTCGAACGCTGTTTCGCAGACGACGCGCAGCGTCTTGCAGCGGCAGGGGTGCCGCTGCCTCGAAGTCTCGCAGGTGCAAATGAGGAGATCGTGAGGTCAGACGAAAAGCATATGCAATCACCACCGCCGCGTCGACTCTGTATGAGCTGTGCGGTACCCAAGCCGATGAATATATTTTCGTCGGACTCCTTTGATGCGGCTGAAGCGGTCGTGCAGGAGATGCTGGCCCGCGTACTCGACCAGCGCCTGCAGCTAGAAAAGTGTGTTCAGGGTACGGCTTCGCGAGAGGTGGAGCTGCAGGAGCTCGGTAGGGGTGGCAGTAGTGGGGGCAGTCGCTGCGCTGCGTTGCTGCCGCAGCGGGCAGTACCACTACCACTACTGCGCCTAGGCACCTACCTATCTACCTCAGTGAATATGCTGCCGGACTATGACGCACAGGGCCGCCGTCGATGCAATTCGTCGTCAGTGATAGGAACTTCATCAAACCCTTTGTAAGCGACACACGCACACTCATCAACGGAGTGAATACATATTGATAGCAAAGCTGCTGTTCAAGGCGTTGTGCTTGTAGAGCTTCGCACATCCGCTACAGCTGGTTAGCTCTCTCTTGTTGTTATACCTCTCCCTCTTCCCCGCGATGGACGTTCCCTCATCGTCTGCTCATTCAACAATGCGAAAGAAAAGAAAACGAAAGCCACGCTGCACCTGCGCTGCGTACTGACGGGGAGAGTTACGCAACCAACCACCGGCCTGAGGTGCCCCCTTTCAACTTCTTGTGTTCTCCATCATCGTCATCGAGCGCTCTGATCATGCCGTGTACGTCTCTTGGCGCATGGTGGCAGTAGCGTTTGCTGTGGTGGTTGATGTTTACACCGATGACGTCGTTTATTGACGCTTGCCTTCTCCTTTCTTTGTTTCAGCAGTTCATCCTCTTCAGACGGTGCTGGACGCACACATCGGCGTTTCGTGTCCACAGCGATCTGCACCTTCATCGCGGCTAAGAGAACAGGAGCGGCTGGCTTTTCAACAGCAATGGTTGTGGTGGTCGTTTGGCTCCTGTACCCGCACCACTGGCTGCTGATCATCCCACTTCACCGCTGCTCCTTCTCCTTCACCTCCCCCCTCTCTGCGTAAAAACTCTGTTATTTCTGCGTAAGGGCGCGTGTGCGTACTCTACGTGCTGCCCATCACCACCCCGCATTCCACTCCACGAAAGGACAGACGCGGCACACCCTCGCGTGCAAAGTCCGTCACAGCGGAGTGCCCCCTGTGCTTCCGGCAATGCGCACTTGCGGGGACATCTGTTTTCATCGCAGGCAATTGCTCTTCCTGTCCACCCCCACGAGCGACGGCTCCTGATATAGGCGAGCACGCAGGTGCACACCCACCCTGAACATGTCGGCGGCAGCTCCGCAGGTGCAGGTGGTCTGCTGGCCCCACACCTCCATCGTCGAGGAGTATAACATTTTTCTCAAAGCGCAGGAGCTCCTTGCGGATATCCTACCCTCTCGGACCTTACACGCCGCACGCCGGCTCTCTACCGCTGTGCGCCACGCTCGTGCCGCACAGGACACGAAGCGTAACAGCAAGGATGGAAGCCGTGGTGCGGCAGAGGACGCGGATGATGCGACACCGACCTGCATGGCTGCTCTCTCGCTTCCTGCGAGCCTCATGCAGTGCTACCTTCAGCAGCAAGAGGCAGAGAGCGGCAGCGCACATGCCGACAGCGACGACGACAGTTTTTGCAGAAACAGCGTTAACGAAGGTGCCCACCGCTGCTCAGCGAGTATCAAGCGCGGAGGAAACGACGCAGCGTGCATAGCCTCTTCCTCTCTCTCATCTTCGCCACCCCCCTCCCACGGGCATTGGTTGACGGTGCAACCGGCTCTCGAATACGCGTCCGTCACGCACGGCCCTCTACACGCCATCACGTGGCCTCAGTGGGAGGAGCTGCGGGCACTGTACCACGCGGAGCACTCTCCTACACCCGTCCCAGTCACCGTGGATGCCACAGCGTCGGCCGCACCGTGTATGTTGGTGGAAGTAGTACTCTTGTGGTTTCACGAGGGCATCGTACACCGCGTGACGCCAGCAGAGTTGGTGGCGGCTGAGAAGAGAGCCGGCATCATCGGTGCCGCACGCACAGCAGCAGCAGCAGATGAGGATCCACCTTCCTCGTGTGCGCAGTCACCCCCAGCAGCATTACCGTCACGCTCGATTCTGCTATGCTGTTTGGAGCTCGAGTACCCACCCGGCATCCTTCTCTCGCGCAAGCTGCCCGTTCCCCTTACCGAGCCGCTCCTGACACGCCTGGAGCTTATCGAATTGATTCGGCGCACAGCCAACGTTCGAAAGCACTATCCGCTGCGTGTGGCGTATCGTGTGTGGCCGCACGAATCGCGTGCTCTGCGCATATTGAAAGGAGTGGGTCCTCACAGAGATGAGGCCTTCAGCAGTCGCAGAAGAAGCAGCCGCAACCGCATTGGAATGGGTGAGATACACCGAAGTGCAAGTGGTGACGCGTGCACACTGACGCCCGCTGCACCCCCGGCGCGCGCTATCGAGAGCGATCAGGCGGTCAGGGCTTTTGTGAGGGATACGCTGACGTACGGGAGCGCGGCGGTCCGCGTGGTGGCGGTGCAGAGCGCGCGCGGGGCCCTTCCCTCTTCACTCACCACAACAGCCCTAAAGGGCAATGAAAGGCCAACCATGCCAGCGACTTTGGATCCACGAGACGGTGCTACTGCAACAAGGCCGTTGGCTGCGGAATCTGCAAGTCTTCAAAGCCGCACCTACGAGGAGTGGCCTGCAGCAGCAGCGACATCAACCGAAACCGAAACCGAAACCGAAACAGCGTCTTTGCCTGCTTCTAGGGGTGAAACGAATAACATGGTGGTGGAAGAAGTCAAGTCCTTGGGGCCTGCGTCACCTGCTGCGGTACTCATACCCTCACCAGCAGCATTGTACACAGTGGATTCAGTGCAGACCCAAAAGGATGATTCAAATCGAGCGTGCGATACAGAAGGCGGTAGCGACAAAGGCGGAAGCCGGAGTAGCCCACCGTCCCCCTCGCCTTCTGGAAATCAAATCAAGTGCGAGTCTCTTCTAGAAGCAGGCGGGGGGAACGCAGCGCATCCGCCAGCAGCACTGGTGGCAGAGGAAGCCCACGATGGCTCCCTTCGAGAACAGCAGCAGCAGCAGGAGTACCGTCCGGCAAGCTCACCAGTGACGTTAAACGGTGTTGCTGGCAGTGCTGTAAATTGCAATGAGCCGGATCTTTGCACTAACTCCACCCGTATGAATGCCGACAGCAACGTCACCGCTGCTGACAACGACGACGGCTCTGGTGCGGCCTGTATGCCAACTGCTGGCGATTCCGCGCTCCACGACGCGAAGGGAGGGGCAGCAGCACTTCCCAGCGCAGTGAGCACGGAAAAGGCATCAACAGCTGTGATGCTGCCGACGAATGATACCCTGAAGTCCAGCATCACTCCCTCGCTCCCAGAGATGGGCAGCCGGCACTCCGACACACGCAGGTCCCGCGGGATGAGTCACAGCGACGACGACGTGCGCGCCGACGAGCCACAGCGGCACCACCAAAATGCCGGCGTGGCAAATCCTGACGAAGATGTGCCCGGCGAGTCTTCTACGGCGGCAGCGGCGGTGGGGAAGGTGAGTGAAGATGAGAGGGTAATGGACAACTTGTCGCAGCAGCAGCAGCAGCAGCAGAGCGTTGACGACGACAACTTGGGTGAAGCAGGTAGATGTCCGGTGCCCGGCGAGCGTGCAGCCGTGGAGCCGCAGCAGTTGCCGTCCGCTGTAGAGCTAAATTCAGGTGCGTCACACAGTATTCTAGAAGTGACGAAGAAGAGCGATGTGTCGAGCAACAGTAAGCCGCTCGACGGCATGTGGGATCGCAGTGGCTCTTCTGTCGGCAATGACGAGGCTTTGGCAGCCGCGGCTAGCCGCTCGCAAAATAAGGGTACCCCGTCATGCTCCGATCCCGTGCAGCGGCAAGCCACGACGCCTACCCACGATGGCAAGTGCAGCACAACGTGCATGAATAAAGAGAAGGGCAATACGGAGAACTCTTCAGCCATCGCTGCTGCAACTGCACCGGTAGCGCTCATCCCATCATGGCCATATCAAAAGCGAACCTCGCGCATCAGAAGTTCCGTAAATCCACAGTCCATGGTGTTTGTGCGTTGCGAAGTCAACCCCACGGCTGTGTACGTCTGGGGCCCCGTGTCTCAAGCAGCGCTGCATCAGCTCGAGGACGTCATCTTTCGTCGCTGCTGTGCGCACCTCAGCTCGGATGAGACCGCATTGCGACCGCGCTTTCACGTCCACCAGACAAACACCGTGCACGTTAATGTCAACAGCACGCAAAGCACCGCCCCACGGAAGGAAGCCGGGGCACGGAGTAGGAAGAGCACTGACAACGATAGCAACACCCTTGGCATCACGTCCGCCAGCACGTGGTCACAAGTGGAATACATGATGCCGCTGCACGCGTACCGCTTCACCCCTTCCGAGGAAAACGCACTGGAGCGCTGCATTGCGGAAGTCATGGCGGTATACCAAGGTTTGGAGCAACTGCCAGCGAAGGAGGCGGAGGAGTGGGCACTGGCGACAAGTTTTGGCGCTGTCTCGCCTTCTCCTGCACACTAAGGAGGAGACGGCGGGCGCGCGCGCGCACGCACCACACACGCGTAAGCGCAGTGAGAGCTGCTAGCTGATTTCTCTCTCTCGCTTCTTCATCTTACGCCGTCACCACCACACGAACTCCTTCCGCTTTACGTGTCTCCATCATCAGCATCATATACACACCTATCTATACATCTATATACATATGTATGTATATATGTATATATGTTTTCTTTGTTTAATCTTTCCGCGTGTGCCAAGGACGAAGGTGGGTGGGTGGGTGCCACAAACATGGGCCGAGAGATTCGCACACGCACGCACACACACACACACACAGGGCCCGGGCAAAGCGCGTTTGCTTTGTGCCTTGGAGTTGCTCCATCACGCTTTTATTATTGGTGCTATCATTTCTAGTTTTTGTTGTTGTCTGTGGCCCCCCGCCGAAGCCCCACCGCAACCAGACACACACACACACACACACACACACACACACACAGTCGTTTTCCTCGATGTGTGTGTAGTGCACTTGCTAGCATCACTGCAGTTCCGGAAGAATACCACAGCTGAACACCTGCACGGCAACGAAACGCATCTTCATCACGCAGCGTGCATGTGCGTGGTCCCATCACGACGCCCCATACGCGCCCCTTTTCTGTCTGACTTGTAGGCGTTCGAAGAACGTCAGCAGACGCTGATTTCTCTGTGGAGAGACACTCTCCCTGTGCGTCCGCGAGTAATAAGCTGCTTTCAACGTGCTCCTTCTCTCTTGCTCTCTCGGCTCTTATCTCTTGGATGGCCTCGGTAAATGCTTATTGTTTGTGTGTGCCTGGGCGCCGTGCTCTCTAAAGCTTACACACGCCTACATATTACAATGGCCTTCAGTATGCCCACGGAAACTGATGGCGCGTCTGAGCCCGTTCTCATTCTCCGAGGCTCCGTGCTGACTGCAGCCGAGGAGCAGAAGAAGTGGGCGCAGGAGGCGCTGCAGGCTGTCAAGTCCAAAGCCGCTGTCATGCAGCAGTGCATTGACAAAAGCAAAGGGCTGTGCAGGGTGGTCCGTGCGGCTGCGCAGGTGCTGGACGAGTTGAGGACGAACTTGCTCGAGCCGCAGAACTACTACGAGCTCTACATGTCTGTGTTCAGCGTCATGGAGGTCTTTGCCGCCTATTTGGAGGACACGTACCGCGCGGGGCAGCACACCTTGGAAGACATCTACGAGCAAGTGCAGTACTGCGGCTACATAGTTCCGCGGCTGTACCTTCTGACAGCGGCGGGCGCGGTGTACATCAAGGTCGGGGAGCAGCCCGCACTGGAGATTATGCGAGACTTGGTGGAGATGTGCAAGGGCGTGCAGCACCCGACGCGCGGGCTCTTCCTGCGCCACTTCCTGTTAACCATGATGAAGGGCAAGCTGCCCGGCGACCCTGGGCAGCCGGTCAATGAAGATCCACACAGCGAGGCAGGTGGGACCGTCGTGGACGCGGCGAACTTGCTGGTGCAGAACTTCAGAGAAATGAACTGGCTGTGGATTCGGATGGAGGCCGGGAGCTACGTCAACCGAAACGGTGGAAGCACGAACAGCGTGTCGATGAGCACGCTCTCAACTCAGCAGGCAGTTGGTGCGCGACTCGCCTCGCCACACCGCTCCCCCTCCGGCGCTAGTCCGAACTCTCCTCGCAGCCCGGCGGCCAGTGAGCAGCCGTCGTTGCGGGGGGCACAGCGGACACTGCAGGAACGCCGTGCGATGTGTGTGTTGGTTGGCATGAACCTTGTCCGAATCTCACAGCTCGACGGCATCACTCGCGAGGTCTACACGGCAACCCTGCTGCCGCAGCTGCTCTCGATTATGGTTCGTTATTGCGAACCCTTGGCTCAGCAGTACCTCTTTGAGGTGCTGATTCAAGTGCTCCCGGATGAGTTTCATCTCTTCAGCATTGACCAGCTCTTTGACGCGATCAGCAGGGTGGTGCATGGGGTCGATGTGCCGAGTCTGCTGCGCTCGCTCATCGAGCGGCTATGCAAGTACGCGATGTACGTGCAGGACGGCCTGGCCGATGTCTCGAGCCCCGAAGAGAGAACGCGGCTTCGTGATTTGCTGCCCATCCTCCTCGACCGGCTCTCCGGCATGCCCGTCAGCTACCGCGCGCAGATAAGAAGCCCCAACGTGATAAAACGCACGTCTGCGATCCCGCCGCCGACGCCGATGCTTTTGGGGGCGTATGTGAGCGCCGCGCGGCCCCTCCTAGCCGTCGCGCTGACGCTCTACAGCACATCCTCAACGCGGCGCACCATGGCGCTGTCAAGCATTGTGGATGTCGTGGCGGCGAAGTTTGCGGCCGCGAGTGCGGCCGGGGCGGATTCTGGCAACGACCCGAACAACTCCTCTGGTGCTTCTACTGAAGCCGTAACCGCAGCGGCGGCGGACAGCCACACCCAACGGGAGGCAGACACCACGGAACCGGAGGACGAGGGCCGACGTGACGGTTGCACGAAGCGCAGCACCGCGAACAGCGCCAAGCCATCCTCATCCTCTTCCAAATCGAAGAATGCAGCAGCATCCTCCGCTGCAGCCTCCTTCAACCCCATCGGCATCAGCCCTGCCGCAGCTCTCGCAGCAAGCCAGTTCCTTGTGTACATCATCACCGAGTGCTGCGCGTCAGTCGCAGAGGTACTGAGCATGGAGGGCATCGAGTCGCTGACCGCGTCGCTTCCATTCCTGGAACGCCGTGACGTGGCCATGGCGGTGTGCGACGTGGCGCTACGTGGCAGCACGGGTGCCCCGCTGATTCCGGTGTTCTGTAAAGCAGCAGCAGCAGCCTCTGCGGGCACCGTAGCGTTAAAGCCAGCGGCGGTGATCACAGCTCCGCCCCCACACGCGCGGCCCATCACCGCTTTAGAAGACGTGGCACGGCTGTTTGAGCTGCTCGATCCGCTTCTGGTCGATCAGCCCGACACACCATCGGACCCGCAGCTGATCTACAAGTACAACCCACAAGCTGCGTTCATCGATGAGCAGAACTACGTGTGTCGTGTCCTGAACCTGCTTTCCAGTGACGACCCGTCCGTGTACATGAAGATGCTGACAGGCTTACGAAAGCTCCTGCTGCTCGGCGGAGCCCGTCGGATTCCTCTGACGTACCCCACGCTGATTGCGCTGCATCGGCGTGCGGCGCTGCGCCTGCACAGTCAGTACATGACTGCTGTGAAGTCAACGAAGCGCAATAAGAGCCCTGACGCGGTCCGCCCTCCTCCGGAGGCGGGAGTGGAGGCAGAAGGCGGCAGGGAAACCGGCGAAGCGGAAAGCCCCAGCAGTCCTCCTTCGAAGGAAGACACGAGTGCGGAGGCTGCGGAGAAGGCGGCCACCGCTGCCTACACCAAAAGCATCCGCAAGTGTTTTACGCATCTGTACTCTGGGGACAGCAAGAGTGTGTTGGAAGTCTACGCGACGGAGATGCCGCTGCCGGCGCTGTCCGAGTACGTTTCTTGCGCCTTGACCGCCGACGTGTGTGAGCAGAGCGAAACCAGCTACACTCTCTTTGCAGAGGCACTGACGCTCTACGACTCGCAGGTCAACGACACCTCAGATCAGGTCAACGCGCTGATCGGCTTTGTAAATGCGCTTGCGCAGATGCGAGAAATTTCAGAGGAAAACTACGAAGTGCTCGCAGCGAAGGTGTGCCAGTACGCGTCGAAGCTTCTGAAAAAGCAAGACCAGAGCCAACTCATCGCCGTCTGCGCGAGTCTCTTTGCCAAGAAGCAACTCTCACAAGAGAACCGGCAGCGCGTGCAGGAGTGCCTGTGCCGTGCGATGAAGCTGGCAGGGCAAGTGCTGGCCCTCCCCCAGCTTCATCTGTACGTGCAGCTCCTAAATGTATTTCTGCACTTCTACACAGCAAAGATGGGGTATCTTGTTTCGGTGGATCTCTTGAACGAGCTCGTCGAGAAGATTAACGAAGCGAGCGAAGCACAGCGGGAAGCGGTCGCGGGGGCGGTTGCAAATCCTGTGGAAGAGGCAGAGGTGGAAGCCCAAGAAGGCGGCGCGGGCTCATCTGTCACTGCTGCGAGCACTGAAGAAGCCTCAGCGACGTTCGCCAGAATCCGCCTTGTGTATCGCAACATCACAAAGTACATCCGCTCCCGTCAGGCGGCTGAGGAGAAGTGGAATGCCATTGAGGTGTAACACTTAAAAAGGGTTCATTTCTTCTTTTCTTTTTCTTTGGAAGCCGGTGCTGCTCTGCCACACACTCGCACACACTGCCTCTGCCTCGGCCTCTCTCTTCCGATGCGAGAGGTTGAGGTCCTCTCTTGCAGCCGTTGTGGTTGCTTCAGTCGTGTGGTCTCACTGATCTGCGTGGACGGCTGTGGCGGTGTACTCGTACCGTTTGCTTCCTTTGGTTCGTTTGTTTGTTTTCCCAGCAGGTGCGATGAGGATGTGTGTGTTGTGTGTTGTGTGTGTGTGTGTGTGTGTGTGTGTGTGTGTCTGTGCCTCAGAGCAGTGTCTTCTGCAGCTCGCCTGCTTCCTTGTTATCCGCACGAGACTCTTGCTGTGCAGCGCACCTGACGCAAGACTATTTGTAGTGGGCTTATCGTTTGCTTCACGCTAAAAGAAAACGCTTCATTGGTGGAGAAGGCCGGCGAGTGCCGCTCTTGCGCCACATCGTCGTTGGCGCGTTGGCTCCGTAAGAAATTGTAAAAATGTAAGGGCAGGCCTCTGGTTGAGCGTTGCGGCCTCTGATCCATCATCCACCCCTCTCCCCAGCAGCTGCCTCCGGGCAGACTTCAGGCATACTTCTGTGACCCCACCCCACCCTTTAACTAAAAGAAAATGGAATCAAGGAGCTTGCTTGCAGACCAACTGCGCTCCGACCTCGCTTCGCTTCAGAATTTTATCGCTACGCAGTACATACGCACAACGAGCGCTTCCTCATGCGCAGCCGAGTCACCGCCGCTGACTGAAACGCAGGCCGAGTGCAGGGATGCGGCTTCACCTCCCTCATCAAGTTCCGGTGCTCTCATCGATGGAGCCGCAGACCAGCAGCATCTGCTGAATGGTAATCAGCGTTGTGCAGACGAACCAGCAGCGGCCGCGGCATCCTCCAGCTCGCCCGTCACCCCTTTGCGTCAGCTGCAGGAAGAGCTTCAAGTCGCCACTGCGCAGCTTCACACCGAGCGTGCGGCCGCGGCGCAGCTGCGTATTCGCCAACGCTGCGATGAAGCTGCCGTTCTCCGACTCACAGAGCATGTGGAAGATGCGGAACGGCAAATCGCGCAGCTAACGTCTGACTGCGAAGCCTGGAAGCAGCGATGTGCGACAGCAGAGGAGCGAGGCGCCAAGTGCGTAGATCATTACACCTGCGTGCAAGAGCAAGTGGAAGCGATCCAGCGGCAATTGAAAGATGTGGAGACGCTTCACGGTGCACTCACCGCATCCGCTGAGGAGCTACGCCGTGTTGGCGCGCAACTCACGCAGAAAAACGAGCACCTTCACGCAGCACTGAAATTTCATGCGGCTGAGCTGCTCCGCCTGTCCTCTGTAGAAGTGGACCTGCGCGTCGCTCAGCAGCGCCTGCACGCCTTTGAGCAGCAGGGAGAAAACTGGGTGCGCGAGATGCGCCACATGGGAAGCTATTTCAACGCGGTCAAGGCAGAGTATGTCAGCGGGATGGAGCTGGTGGCAGCGTTGCAGCAGGAGCACAGCACGCTGGAAGCTGCGCTGGCGCAGAGCGAGGCGCAGTGCAAGCAGTGGGAGCAACTCTTTCTGGAGTCCACATGGGCACCCCCTCACCGGAGGGTGGGGCACAAGGACCCCGCCGGCGCTGCAAAGCCCCAGTGCCCCCCGCTAAGCACAGAGGCATCCACCGCAGCCACCTCCATGTCTGCCGACCCTCAAAGCCTGCCTTCTGATTTGGAGGAGGAGGAAGCCTCCTTGGCAGTTGACGAGAGCCACGACGAGGCGCGCAATTCGCGTCTGCGCTGCACCGCCTTCACACAGCAGTTAGAGGCTAAAGTGGCTGACCTCGCGGTGCAGCTCTTCGCAGCACAGGCCCGCGCAGCGCAGGCCGAACAGCAAGTCGAGCAACTCATGCAGCGGCAAGTCGTGGACACAGTCGCTCTTATGGAGCTCAAAGCGATGGTTTGCATGCTGCGTCCGCAAGCGGCGTCCTTGGCTGCTTACAACGCTCAGCTGCAAGCGCGTCTGTTAGCGACAGAAAGCATGACAGAGCCGCTGATGGAGCACGTCGTGCTACTTGCCAGGGCGTACACAGAGGAAGTCTGCCGTGGTCGGAGGTATCAACTTTGCTCTCGCAAGCACCGCGCAGGGGGTGGGGACGCGGATGCCAACAGAGACGACACCATGGGTGCCGACGAAGGTGATCAGCGCAGCTCCACCCCTTCCACAGCTGCTCTAAAAGACAAGGATGCACGCAGCACGGTACTTGCCTCTACGGAGCGCGCGCACGTACCGGGGAAGCGGTATCGGCTGCGTGTCACCGCCCTTCCACCGTCACGTGATGAATGACGCGGTGCAGCGCCTTGGGGGAGTGTCCTGGGGCGCAGGCGTCTTCGCTTTCTTCTTCGAAATTTCTTTATTTTGGTTTGCTGCTATCGCCTGCTGCTACAACCCATCCTGCGTTTGCGCGCACTAACGAAGAAAATGAAGTGAAACGAAAAGGCTGAGTGCACCCTCCTACCTGTCCGCCTGCTCCTGACGCCTGCCCGCTCACCGAAGTACCGTGGTCTCCTTATGGGTGTGGCGGCAACAGATATGAACTCCTCAACTACCTGCACTTCCTCCCCCTCCCCCCCCGCTGCCGCTCTTAAGCACGTCGACGTCCCCTACATAACTCCATTGCTGTTGCTGTTGTTGCTGCTTCTTTTCTTTTCATTTTCTGTTGACTGTGAGCTGCACATACGCCAGTTCGCTCCTCCTCTCTCTTACGGTGGATCGTCATGCGTGGGTGCGTGCCGCACGGCGAAGAGAACTCTTAAAGAAGCCGCAGCCTACATTATTGCTATCCTTAGTTTACTCGCAGAGGTGTGTGTGTGTGTGTGTGTGTGTGTGTGTGAAGGCCTTCACGCACGCACTACAGCAAAGCGCTTCGCATTGGCGAAGTAGAACTCTCACTCTGCCCTCACGTCAGCTCTCTCCAAACCTATATAGGCGAGCTCGCTTCCTTTGACGCTTTATTTACGTTTGCTCTTATAATTATTACTATTTTTTCTACGGACAGTGCACTGGCAGCGCAGAGAAAGAAGATGGTCCGCGAAACTGAGCTGTACGAGGTGCTGCAGGTCTCCGTCGAGGCTGACGAGAACGAGATCAAGCGCTCCTACCGCAAGTTAGCCCTCAAGTACCACCCCGACAAGAACACCGGCGACGAAGCCGCTGCGGACATGTTCAAGAAGGTAAGCAACGCGTATGAGGTGCTCAGTGACCCCGAGAAGCGGCAGGTGTACGACAAGTACGGGAAGCAGGGCTTAGAGGGCGACATGGGCGAGGGCGGCGGCTTCCACGATGCTTCGGACATCTTCTCGATGTTTTTCGGAGGCGGCACGCGCGAGCGCGGAGAACCGAAGCCGAAGGACATCGTGCACGAGCTGGAGGTGAAACTGGATGACTTGTATAACGGAGCCTCCAAGAAGGTGATGATCTCGCGCGATCGCTTCTGCAGTTCCTGCACAGGCACCGGTGTGAAGGCGGGTGCAACACGGAGTGCGTGTATGCAGTGCCGTGGTCGTGGCGTGCAGCTCCGCACGCAGCAGATCTTTCCTGGCTTTCTTCAGCAGGTGCAGGTGCAGTGCCCGAGCTGCAACGGCGAGGGCGAGAAGGTCAATGCGGCGGACGTGTGTAAGGGCTGCCGTGGGAAGCGCACGGTGCGGGAGAAGACCGTGTTGGAAGTCCACGTGGAGCGTGGTGCACACAAGACAGAGCATTTCACGTTCACCGGGGAGGGCAACCAGGAGCCGGGCATGCGCCTTGCCGGTGACGTGTTGATCTTCTTAAATGTCAAGTCGCACCCCGTGTTTCACCGCGTAAACGACCACCTCATGATGCGCTACCCCCTCACACTGCAAGAGGCTCTCTGTGGGTTTGAGCTGCCAATCGAGCACATGGACGGCCGGAAGCTCATCATCAAGGCTTCACCGGGGCAGGTGGTGAATGGCGACAGTGCCTGGAGCGTCTACAACGAGGGCATGCCCATCAAAGGCACCGGCGGCCTGCAGCGCGGCAAGCTGTTCGTGTGCTTCGCCGTGGAGTGGCCAGAGACGCTGCCCAAGGGGCAGATTGACGTAATTGCAAAGGCCTTTCACGTCCCAGAGAAGCTCGGCAAGCTGGGTGGCCAGGTGGTGGAGCTGAGCGAGTACAAGCCCAAGACGAAGGGAGGCGGCAAGAGGGGGGGGAACACACGCGGTGCCGCAGGTGGGCGTGGGCGTCGCCGTCAGCCTGTCCATGCAGAGGAGGACGACGACGGCGAGTTTGAGGATGTGACAGATGAGGAGTTCGAAGACGACAACAACAACCAGCAGAGGCAGTACTACCGCGGTGGGGCCAACCACTTCGGTGGGAACGCACAGACGGTGGAGTGTACGCAGCAGTAACGGAGTTCATATAACAATAGAAATAGAGAAGGATGAAGAAGAGAGCGCGCCAGCGAATGTGTCGCCTGTCGTCACATAGAAGCCTCCACCCTCTCCCCCTCCATTTACCTTTCTTTTATTTTACATGGTTTGTGTGCCTATCGCGTGGACTGCTATCTGAATGGAGTGGAAACCCCCCGAGAAAACGCTGGCCCAGCTCCTATGGTGTGACCAAGCCGATGCTGCCAGGGGGATGGCGTTTGGCAGCCATCTTCTCTCTCTCTGCTTCGTTTTGTGTTTGTTTGTTGTCGAAGGAATGCTTACTTGTGTTAAAGTCTTCGCGTTGAGTTGTATGTTGGTCTGGTTGTGTCGTGGGAGCTCGCGCTACCCCGCGTGCACCGTCGTCTCCGTGTCCCTGTTACTGTTGTTGTTGTTGGTGGTGGTGGTGGTGGTGTTCCTGGCCAGCATTTCCCTGTGTCTCCCCCCCCCCTGCCGCGCGCGGCAGCAACGCCGTTCTTCATGCGTGTACGGCTGTACTCGCCAAGCTGAATCTTCGTTTGCGTCTCTAAAAAAGAAAGGGGTGGTAGGAGAGACGGTGTCTTCCATTGTTCTAATGTATTTAAGCGAAACCAAAACAAAGCAAAGGTATGTTTGAATCACCGGAAACAAAGGTAATGAAGGTGTTGTTTACGGGCTATCCGCCGCACGCTGCACGCACCCCAAGTGGCAGACAGATGGAAACGCGCAATCGACGAATATAGAGCATGGCGGAAGCACTGCTGGAACCTCCACGCCTGCCTCCCATCACCGCCGAGAGCTCCCTGCTCTGCATGCCCACGTTCACCTCAGAACAACGACGCACCGCTTTCAATTCTCCTCTCCGCCCTCCCCCTCTTTACATTCTTTTCCCTCTGATGGTGGTGTTGTTGTTCCGCATCCCCGTTTATACATCCGCTGCGAACGTAGCCAACGAAACGAAAAGAAAAAGGAAGTCTAACGATGCTCAAACGTCAGTCTCTATGGGTGCCGTTGGTGAAGCACAATCCAGCCTTTCTCAATGGTTTTCGGCAATTCCTCCGCAACAACCCCGTCACAACGCTCAGCGTCTCATCGATGAACTTGAATCCCGAAGAAATACAAGTTTTGGCTGTGCCGGACGCCCGTCACCCGCTCAAGCAGGTCGCCGCAATGATGGCCTTCCCTGTACAGGTTACCCCTGCGGCCTGCGAGTGCGTGTATGATGATGCGCACCACACCAAGCCTGCGTTGCACCGCGAGATTGCCTTTGGTCTCGCGACAACGGTCTGCGACTCTTACAATTCCTTTCACGTGATGGAGCGTCTGCTGCCGCACTTCAACGCGCACGTGTCAGTGAACATTCAAGCACAGATGACTCGCCCGCTGCGTGAAGGCGAGAAGGCGGTCGTCATCAGCTCCATTGACAAGATGGGGAAGCGGCTGGTGTACTGCAAGTCGGAGTTTTTTTTAGAACTGGCAGAAGGGAGCGGTGTTCTGACGCCTGAACTGGTAGAACGGGAACAGAATCTTAAGACCATCGACGATCTTCGCGCTGCGTTGATGAACTACGAGAAGGTGATGAACGGAACGCATGTGAAGTCGATCCTGCCGGAGGGGAGGGCGAAGTAAATGCGTCGGTGCAGCTAAGGGGGGGGGGTATGTGTGTACGGTGCGTCAGCACTGGCTACATGCCTTGTGTCCAAGAAGAACGGCATTTGAAATTCACTATCCAAAGGGAGCCAAAGCCCCTCTCTTCCCCGCACGCTCACTGTCACTCACCGCCGCTGCTTCGTAACACAGAGGCAACTCAATAGGCTCTTCCCTCGCTGTGCTGCTGTGAACAGTGCGACTGTTGTACTTCCCTTGGTGTTCTTCTCTTCCTTTTCTGTGTTCCGGCCACGCGGCTGCCATCGGCTCCAGTCGCTACCGCTTTTCGATCTCTATATGTACCGATTGGCTTCTCCTCACTGCTATGGCGTAGCTGCCTCACCACGTGCGTGCGTGTGTGGAAGTCGCCCTTCTTGCACTGGCATAGCGCATGTAGCTGCTATTCTTTTGTTTTGTTTTCTAGTCTGTTCGCGTGGATCGCCTCAAGTGTTGGTGGTTTTCCGGCTCTCTCTCTCCCTCTGCTATCGTTGCCTTCGGCTTTACTCTCTGCACCCCCTCCCCCTCCCCCCTCCCTTTGTTTTCCGAAGGCCCCTCCCCCACCTCCGGCTGATGCGCATCCCCTCTCCCCAGCGCGCCCGCACACACCATTCGAAGCCTAATGTGGGAGCAGTAAAAGCATCTCCCTATCGGTAACATCTATCTTCTCCTTCGCCCCTCTCCGGCGAACTACATTGCAGCACCTCGCGCCTGCGTGCCATTCCACAAAGCAACTTCGCGGCCTCTTACCACTGAAGCTGCTCTCCCCCCTCCGCCTCTCACTCCTCTTTGATTCAATGCTACGGAATGTCTGACATCTTATCTAGCCCCTGTTGGGTCAAGGCGACGGATTACGCTAACCCCAGCTTCCGCAATGCCTATGACAACTACGTGGACGTCAAGGACGTGTTCGGAGGACATCTCATGCGGCAGATGCTGAAGATCAGCGCCGACGACTTCCTGGTCGCCTCCGTGCCTTGTGACGAGATGTCTGTCTATAGCCCTACCGTTGCTGCTACCAGGGCGGAACCCACTGCAGAAGCGAGTATGGCGGATGGCCACCACCCTGCGCTCCCGTCAGACTTCCCCTACGTCGTCGCCGCCCCATTTACCGTGTGCCCTGAGGTGTGTGACAGCAGTGACACGGCCGATGCTCATCAGCCGCGCTACATGGTGGAGAGCGCGGCCACGGCCTTGATGGACATGGTGACGTCCTTCCACATTATTATGGCGAAGTTCCCTAAGACCAACGGGCACGTATCGCTTTCCATCCAGACGAATCACATGGATAAGATGGTTTGCGGCAAGACGTACCTAGTGATATCCCGCATTGACAAGATGGGCCGGCGCATCGTCTACACGAGTGTTGACTTCGTCGAGCCGCAGCTGCAACGCGTGCATGACGCGCAGGCGGACCCGCTGCCAATCAGCAACACGACGGAGCTGCTGTCGGCACTGAAGAGTGCCACGGTGCTAGCGAATGTGAAGCATGTCAAGTCGATGCTGTCCTCCAGCTAAGCCGAGGTTTAGCTCTTTCCGGTGTATTGTCGTCTATCCTGTGCATGGCGCTGCCCATAAGCCTAGTGAACAAGGTGGCATTCCCCACACACACACACTTCCGCCTTTGAATTTAACGCAATCGAGCATTGCAAAGAGGGCATGCAGCACGAGCTGTCGTGATGCCATCCTTGGCACAGCTCTCTGTTCCTCGCCTTCTTCGGTGGGTGCGAATTTCAAAGACGTTGCTGTTGCTCCATGTTTAAGCGGATGGTGTCGCGGTGCGTACGCAGCTTCCTCCAGGCTCGATCACTCCCTTACTTCTTGTCTTCCCACGCGCTTCTCGTCCTATTTCTGTTGAGCCCAACTTAAATCATTCTTTTGACGTGTTGCCGTCGTAAGCTACAAGCGAGCGCCACTGCGCAATGGCAAGGAAGCAACGGCAGCGCAACGCGAGCGCGTCCTCGGCGCACACCGCTGACGCCGCCGAGCCCTCCCAAGCTCTTCTCGCCGCCTCTACCACGGCCATGACGGCGCAGGAGACACTGCACTCTGTGTTGGAGAGACTGGATGCAATAGCACAGGAAGCACACGTCTACACTCAGCAAATGAAGCACGCAGAGCTGCACTGCGTGAGCTCACCAGAAGTAGCAACGGCAGCGGCTTCGTCGTCGTCTTCTTCGACAGCAAAGGCACACAAGCGTCCGCGTGACGGAGAGGCGAGTAGCATTGGTGAACAGAGTAAAGCACAGGTGCGGAGTGATGCATCGCCTTCCAGCTCCCGTCTGGACGTCTTCGCCGTCACCTCTGCGTTGCAGTACCAGGCGCTGTGCACCGCCGTGGCGGCCTTTGGGCTGCAGTTGCTGCCATCCTTGGAGGATATCGCAAAGCGTGTCACGCTGGCTGTCCTAACCCCTGCCCTATCAACACCAGAGGCATGGGAAGCCCTCGCGATGCTATGCGCAACGTACCGCGCCGGCATGGCGCAAGCCGTGAATGAGGTGCTTGAGAGCTTGCTGCGAGAGTCTGGTGTGTTGCTGCTGGATGCGCCGCAGCTCGTGCCCGCGTGGTACGCAGAGACCTACGTGCACGTGCTACCAAGTGGCTGCGCGGCCAACACGGCGACTGCGGCGTTGGGTGGCTTGCTTGCCTTTGTCGAAGACCAGAGGATGCGCGATGCTTCTTCCGAGAGCTCTCCTACGCTGCGCCTCGCGCGCGTGTACACGGACCGCGTAGCGCGTAAGCTGCGTGCGTTGGTGGATATCCTCTATGCGGTCGGTGAGTACGTGCCGTCGTCCACGCTGCAGCAAGTGGCGCTGCGGCATGTCATGGAAGTGGTGGAGGGTGGCCTGTTGCCGTGCTACTGGAGCGCCTCCGAGGCCGGTGAGGAAACAGTTGCGACGTTTAAAACAGAAGCAGCCACGGCCGCAACGAGTAGTGGGAGCGCCCAGCGTGTTCTGCGTTGGCGTGTACCTCCGGCCTGGCACGCAGTCTGCCTGCAGCTGCTCGAAGCTTTTATCTTGACCATCCGCCCTGTCGTGCCGGCGCAGCTACTCGTCTCCGCGTCTCATGTTATGAACGTCGTGTCGGGTCGCCTGCACCGCGGCGTGCCGGTGTTGAGCCATGAAGATCCTTCTTCCAGAAGCGAAAGCAGCGGTGGTAAGGAGGCGGCAATGGAGCATCAGTTTGCGGTGCCGCTGCCGGTGTCACACGCGGTAAACGCAGCCGTGGTGCGCCTGGGACACGTGCTGTACCTCCTGCGGCACCCGGTGGTGCTCGCGCCGTATCAGCCACCGCAGCTCACATTGGAGAAGGCAAAGTGGCGTGTGTGGAGTGTCGACACAGAGACGGCAGCTTCAACAGCGGTAGCAGATGTCAGCGTTGATGTTGCTTCTACCCCTGCCTCAGCAGTCGCAGAGCACACACAGGCGCCTGTGCAGGCTGCGGCTCCGGCCGTCCACGCTCAGGCGCCGCCCACCTTAGCGGCAGCGGCTGCAACATCCACTGCCCAATCCATGCCGATCAGCGCTCCCGCTGTTGAACGAAAGCAGCCGGTGGTGAAGCCTGCTCCTGCTGCTCAACCAACGGCAGCACCCGCAGCACCGCCACAACAGCAACAACCCGCACCGGCAGCGAAGGTGGCTCTGCAGAGGAACGCAGAGGAAGAAGAAGATGATATTCCGGATGTTGTTCTTGATGATTGACGTGCAACACGCTGGGCCCGTAGCGGACAGCTGATGGGGGGGCCGTGGTGGATTGGTAAGCTAACCTATAAAGAGAACAAAGGAGTGAGCTGATGCGTATTGTATGGCAGCTGATGTTTGTGCAAGTGAAGCCTCTCCAGCGGCGTGTTGAGGCTGTCATGCATTTGCGTTTACGGACGCTGAAACTCGTTTGGGTGGCGGGAGCGTGCCGGATGAGTCGTGCCATCTGCCACGGGCGATTAATCTTCATAAAAGACGACTGTAAAACAAATTTTAAAAAGCGTTTCTGTTTTGGGGTTTTTATTTCGCCGGGACTTCATATCCATGGGGGGCGAGCACTCCGCACACCGCACCACTACGCCCGTTGAGTCAGGCGCTTCCGTCACGGAGAAAGAGCCTCACGCGGTGCTTCCTTTTCACATGTTTCTGTGGAGGGAGCCGCATAGCGGCGCGAAGCCGCGCTCTCGCGGCCCGCACTCGTCTCATCGTATTTCAACCAGCTTCTCCCTTCGCTTTCTTGTTGCTGTTGTGTCCTGCGTCGTGCACGCGTGTGACTTCCGCACCCGCCAACGCGCCCCCTCAAGTTTATTCGTCTTCATCGACATTTTATTTGCATTTTCGGCAGTTTCTCTCCTTCTCTTTTTAAGAACAATGCTGCGCCGAGTTGCATTTACAGAGCTGCCGCGCGACCCCCAGTTGTTGCGTGTCCTCCACCACACCAACGGCGGGGTTCTGATTGCTGCGGTGGCATTCAAAGCAGTGCCGTTCTCGACCTCCCCCGAGACCTCCCCTCCGCACCGCGCACCTCTGTTTTATACTATTGTGGAGATGTCAACACCAAATGAGCGCATGCTGCCGCTGCGCGTCATACACGTGCGGGTGCCGCGGCCGTCGACCGTTGTAAATTCCATCACGCTGCTGCGCAGCGCGGACGGCGAGGATGTGTACGTGGTCGTGCAGGCTGCGGAGGTGCTCGGGCACCAGCAGCAGCTCGAGGGGGCCCCAAAATCCGTTACCACGCACGTGTACCGTCGCCTGGTTGTGAAGGCGGAGGACGAGGACGCCGGCAGTGACGCCGATGGAGATTTGCCGCGGAGTGAAAAGGATGGGTTAGAGGAAGGGGACCTCATCTCCTCGCCTGTCGCCGCACCAGCCGTAGGAGAACGACGGAACGACGCGATGCAGGAAGCCGGGGTGAGGGTGCGGTATCAGCGGCTTCCGCGCGCGGTGGCGGGTGCAGACAGCTCACTGTGGACGGCCGCCACAGCCTTCAGCGCTGCGGAGATACCCATTTTCGGGGTCTCGGCCCACACGGCAGCCACATCCGCAGCGGCGGAGAGCATCGCCCTTGTGACAGCGAGTGGTGTTGCCGCTGCGGGGTCTGATGACGCGCTGTCCGAGAACCAGTTGCAGTTGTGGAGCCTCAACAAGACGCGCCTTACACTAATGGCGACGTGCAGAGTTCCCGCGCTTTGTGGGTTTCCTGTTTCTCATATTGTCACCATTCCTGGAACTCAGGACGTCGCCGTGCTGCGGTGCCACAACAGCTTACTCGAGGTAGACCTTGCTGCGCTGCGCAAAGCCTGTGCACACGACCCGCACACCGTCACCACGAATGCGTTCGTAACGCGTGCCTGGCGACTATCGCCGCATGTCCGGCTGACCTCCTGCGCAGTGAAGGACACGCTGCTCTACGCCGGCACCGAGGCCGGAAATGTGGTGGTGTGGGACCTTCGTCGGCCAACCTCGTCCGCAGCACGAGGGAGTGAGTGTGGTGCCGCAACGAGCGCGCAGCCGCAGACAAGCATGTCCATCAAGGCGCCCATCACCGGCCTGTACGCGCCGTACGCCACTGGCTTTGTCACCTGCGACGCGAGTGGCGGCGTGCGGGACTGGCGGGAGCGATCAGAGATGGCGGAAGAAGATAACAATGAAAGCAGCGGTGCAGGTGCTGCGGCCGCCTGTGTGCGCAGCAGCAATATGAGTGACAAGGGATGCGAGTACGGTGTGCTACACGATGCGGCAGGCCTGCCAGCGTCCCCGCAGTTTCCATACTGCTCGCGTGTGCCGGTGGAAGCGCCCAACGGCGGGGAGGGTTGTGTGGCAATGGATGGACACGGCAACCTCGTGGCAGTGGTGAGCGAGTGCGGTCGCCTGTGCCTCTACTTTTGTAGCTGAGCCTTTGCCAGTGAGTGTGTGTGTGTGACCAGAAGGCGTCCGTGTTCACGTTGAAAGGAGACTACTCTTAACTTTTGCGCAACAGACACTTAACAAGAAAAGAGGATTCGACGCCACAGCGCGTGCAGTCTGCTTTTCCTCTGCCGTTTGTGAAGTCCTTCGCGGAAGGGGCGGAGAAGTCGCCCTTCCCCGGTTGTTTTAGAACTCGCGCTGCGACAAGGAAGGCGCTCCCCCCCCCCACCTCCAGCCACTCTTTCTTGCGCTTTGCCCAATATAAAGTGTAGCCACTAGGCACACCCACTTACACACACACACACACACACACACACAGCTCACCTCACATGCCGAACTCGGCATCCGCTACGGGCCCCGCAGCAGGTCGGAATGGCAGCGGCAGCAGAACGTTGACGGCTGCCCATGCGCTCCACTACGCCCCTTTACCGCTGCGTGTGGTGAACGAAGACTACGCCCTTGTTGCCGGCTTTCTTGGTGGTGCTTTGATCTTCGTCGTGTACGTCGGCGTGCTGATCTGCCTGCGGTGCTTACAACAAGCGCAGACGGCGCAACGCACCTGGCAGACGCGTCGGCCATTGCCCGCATCCGCTCAGCCGCACAACGGCAACGGTGACAGTGGAGAGGCGCATCAGCGCGGTGCAGAGAGCACGTACGCAAGCCCACCTCGACAACCGCCACAACTGCGGTGTGGCACGCCGTCGCCTGCACCCCACCACATTCCCAAGCAGCCACCACAAGCCGCCGCCGCAGCAGCGCGCAGTGCCGATGCCTCCACGCAACGTCTTTGCGGCGAGCCGCCGGGCACCGCCATGCCCTACGAGCGCGGGGTGCCGCCCCTGCGCGCCGCCGACCCCCCTGCGGCCCCCCAGCCCCCCCCTCGGCGGAGGGGCTGAGGGTGGGCGGGACGCCCTCCCCCCCCCCGGCCAAAGCCACCCCTGGCGGCCTCGGGGAGGGGGGGCGCGCGGCGCGGGAAAAAAGTGCGCAAACAGAAGGGTTCGAACCTTCGCGTGAGATCACACCTGCTTAGCAGGCAGGCGCCTTAACCACTCGGCCATATTTGCTTCGGGCTCTCCGCTGGAGGAGACAGAGTTGGAAATAGCCGCGGCGTCGGCAGGCTTTGGGGAGAGAGAGGCCCACCGCCCCCCTGGGCCCTCGCGTCCAGCCGCGCCGTGGAAAAGAAAGGGATGGGCAGGGAGGAGAGAGGGGAAATGGGAAGGACAGCGCAGACGGCAGGCATACCCGCGGCTCTCCATTTATTTACTTCTTCGTGGTATTTACCTTGAAGGGGGTGGGGGGTGCGCACAACACTGCCGGGGGATGCCCGCCTTCGGCATGCACGCACCCCCCCGCTGACGCCGCCAACCCGAGCAGCGGCGCGGGCGCTGCTCGCCACCTTCTCGCCTTCGTTGTACAGCCTTTGTTGTTGAGATGTCACACACAGTATACATGAGGAAAGAGCCAAACCGTCGGCTCCCCTATACATCGATTCTAAGACGCACACGCACAGAAGAGAGAGAAACACAACCGAGAAACTACGCGGCATGCAGCAGGGCCAGCTCCTCCTCCGCCTTGCCGCGCAGCACCTCGTTGCCGCCGCCCTCGGCTGCTACTTCACCCAGCAGCCGCTCCGCCTCTTCCCACTGCTGCGCGTCCATCAGCGCATGGGCCAAGTGATACAGCGTGGACGGCAGCAGGGCCGCAGCCGCAGAGCTGGTTGAATTCTTATTCGCCAGTTGTGCTCGGGCAAGAGCTGCAGCGCGGCGCAGGCACACGATGCTGAGCTTCGGGTACAACGCGGTGTTTAACAAGGTGCGACCCAGCTCCGCCCACAGCGAGGCGTCGTCCATGTTCAAACCCATCACCTGCTGTATCAGCTCTTCTAGGCCGGTGTGCTGCAGCCTCACCGAGAGCAAGGTAAGGTACACCCACGTCCGCGCGTTGCTCGGGTTAAGCGTGTTGCTCTCCTGCAGGCACTCTTCGGCAGCGATCAGATACCCCGCGCGGTAATACGCGATGCCCGCGCCAAGCCACAGCACGGAGCAGCTCGGCCAGACCTGAAGAGCAACCGTCACGGCGCCCAGTGCGTCCTTATACCGACCCTCCGCCAGCAACGCGTTGCACAGACACAGATACGCGGCCAGGCGCTGCACGCACGTCGCCTCAACTCGACGGGCCTCTACAAGCTCAGAAGAGTTTGTAGCGTTGGTGGTGCGCCGCGCCGCTGAATCGTTGCGCCAGCGTGCGGCTAGCTGCGGCAAGTAGGCCGGCGCCGTCGCCGGACTCCCCTTTGCGAGCGCCTGCTTGTACAGCGCGACGGCCTCCGCTATGTGCCCTTGCGCGAAGACGCATTCCGCATGCAGCAGCACGCACGTGTCCGCCGCCACCTCTGCCTCTGTATTCACCTCTGCTGCGGATGGCGTGTTCTCCTTGATTGCGCTCAGCGCCTTTAGCGCTTCGTCGTACTGCCCGCCCTGGGTGAACAGTTGGGCGTACAGCAGTTCTACACGCGGCTCACCAGGGTGGCAGCGAGCCAAACACACATTCGCCAGGTCACGGTGGTGGAGCTGCACGAGATACGCCGCCACTGTGATGTACAGCTGCTCTTCGGCCGACGCGTTGACTGAAGATGCGGACTCGCCACCCCTTTCTTCTTGCTCGAGGCACTCCACGGCGCGGCGCAGAGCGAGGTTGTGCTCGCGGCGCCACTTCGACTGCTCCGTGGCCGCGCCAGGGCTGCCGACGCGCACGGCCAGCTCCCGCAGATCTGCCAGCAGGGCGACGCAACCCCAGCCCAGAGCGTGCCGCGGCGCGACATCCACCACGCCGTGCAGGAAGACGGCCGCCTCGTCCAGTCGGTCGTTCGCGAGTAGCCACACACCGTAGTCCAGCAGCGCCGGCACACACGTCACATCGCAGGCGATGGCCTCACGGTAGCACTGCTCCGCCTTGGCCAACTCCTCCACACGCTGATAGTGCAAGCCGCAGCCGACCCACAGCGCAGCCCAGCTCGCTGCGTCACCACTGTGGGTAGCGAGCCGGCTGTGGTAGAGCGTCCCTGCGAGGCTGACTTCCCCGCTGACCTCAGCCTCCAGCGCACGCCAGCGCAGCTCGCTGTCTCTCGCCTCTTCCTCTGCCGCGGCGGAATCTGCGGCATCTCCGTTGGCTGAACCACCGGCTTCCATGCAATCGCGCAGTGTCTCATGCAGCATATCCATCAGCTGAACATACAGATCATTGCTCGCCCGTGCCACCTCCTCCAGGGACGCGGTTGGCTGTACACGCAGGCGCTCCTGCACCAGCTCCGTCACAAGCGGTGTAAGACGACTTTTGAAGGCAGCGAGCTGACCGGTGCTCTGCAGCAATGCCACAAACTGCGCTCGCCACGCCGCGCTGTCCACGCTGCCCTTCGCAGAGTCACGCTCCTTCGCCAGCGACGTCCCTATGGCGACCTCGCGCACGTCTCGCAGAAGCTGCTGCGCAATGCTCTCTAGCGTGCGCTGCAGCCGCACCCGCACATCCGCGGCCGCGGCCGCCGCCAGCGTCGGTGTCGGTCGAGAAGGAATGAGTTGGGCGGGCGTCACAGCAGGTCGGATGCGGTCGCTGACCAGACGGGTCAAGGTTCGCTGAAAAGTTAGTGTCACGGCGGCGCTGGTGCCGGCGGAGGTGTAAGGGTGGGGCACGCTGAGATCGGGCTCGTCCACGAGGAGGCCCGGCACCGTCTGGCGTGTCTTGCGGTTGACTGTGCGCTTTCTGTTGTTCTTGTCGTGGTGATCACCGGCTGCCCCCGCTGCTGCACCGCCCTCCAGCAGCACAGTCATCCCCCCCGCCGCCCCACCAGCAACAAAGCTTGCGCCGTCCGAATAATATGTGTAAGCGGGCTGCAGAGGCACCTCCGCCGACAGCTGTGTCGAGCCCGGTACCGACAGGGCCTGCAGTGAAACGGGGATGACGGCTTCGTAATAGGAGGCATTCAAGTCCTCCCAGTCCGCGGGACATCCGGCACGCAGCGTGCGGCGGAAGCTCAGCTCCAGGGGCTTCCCGGAACTCAGCAGGGCCTCAAGATGCGCCTCTTGCGCAGCCGTCAGTGGAACCCGAACGACACACGGCGCAGGCTCGCTGACTTCCGGCAACGGCGGCGGCGGCGCCCCAGGCACAGCAGCGGCAGCAGCAGCAGCCTGCGCCGCGGCGTTGTTCACGGCTGCTGCTGCTGCTAACGATGGTGCTGCGCCCCTCCCCGATGCCGAGGCCGTGCTGGAGCCCCCACCGCCTATCCCGCCTGATGATTTTGCTCGACGCTTCGCCGCGAGGAGTCCCGAGCTGGTGCCTGCCGTTGCAGAGGAAGTGCGGCTGCCACTGCCGGCGATGAAGCTCGTGTTGTTCGCACCAGCGCCGTCCGTCTTGTCGGTCACCACCCACAGAATAGAAGGCGGCTGCTGATGCTGCCGTGCGCCGGATGGAGAAGTAGGCGAGCTCGCATCCCTCTGCCTCTCCTCCCTGTCCTCCCTCATAGAATCCTCCGCACGGCGAACATCCTCTGCGTCGATGGCCGCCGGGACATCACGCAGCGGTGCCGCGTCATCCAAGCCATTCACCGGCGGTGCCTCTGCGTTCGCAATGTACGCAGTGAAAATAGGTAGTGGCTGCAGAACACGACCGCGTGTGAAGGCGGCTACCACAGTGGAGACAGGGGCTGACGTAGGAGGCGATGGGATGTCTGCCGCAGCGACTTCGTGCACAGAGGGCGAATGAAACGATACGGCCATCGACGCGCTCCCATCACCTTCCAGAGTGTGCCCCTGTGTCGTGTCACCAGCCACCGTTGCTGCCTCACCTGGGCTTGTGGGGTCTGCTGGAAGTGATAGTGTCACCTCGTAGCGAAACGGATGATAGGCATAAGCCACCTCCACCACTTCATCCTCCTTTCCGGGAAGGTGAGCGGCGTTGGCAGGTGCAGCCGCCTGCGTGCCGCCACCGCCGCCAGCACTGCTGGAGGTAAGGCCGGCATTAAGCCAGTCCGAGGGCAGGTGGTGGACACCCTCCAGCTTAACATCAACATAATTTACGTAATCGGAGGAGGCTGTCGCAGGTGCGGGGGCGCTACCCTGTTCCGCTGCGCCCATCGGGGATGAAACGCCAAGGATGGTGGGGAGCGACTGAGTGGCAGACCCGGTGATGCTCGGCATCCTCCGTCCTTCTCTTCTCTGATTTGTTCTTGTTGTTCTCTTTCTTGCGTTCTATAACTGGTCAGGTAAACCAAGTGGCGTGCAGGTGCCCTGTGGACTTCGGCAGATCACAAGTGCACGCGGGAGATGCTCAACGACGGCTAAGCCAGGTAGTAAAGCAGCCGAAGTTGAAGCGGGGGAGAGAAGAGCAGGATGGAGAGGGGGGGGGGAAGCGATTTGAAAGGTGCAGAAGCGTGGCCGCGGCACGAGAAGGACATCTGAGCCCACTTCCGCTGGAACGATGAAAGCACACAAACTAGATTCGACACTAGAGAAGGGGGCCTGGCACCACCATTAAGAAATCAGCGCAACGAAAGCAAAGCCCACATGCGAGGCCCTTGTATCTCCTCCCATCTCCTTGAATCTATAGCAGGCGTCTTCAGGTTCAATCGTTCAGAGGGATCCCAGCACGGCCCACGAAGTGGTCAGCTTGCCTGCATGATCCATTCCTCCTCCCTTGTTTGTTTATGCCTTATGAAACTGGAAAACGACGAACAGCCAACAAAGATGCTTAAAATAAAAGAGAGAGATGTATACGTACTGCGATACGAGCGTGCGGCAAAGGCCACCTTCTACGACATAACGCGCAGCGCCTGCCTTCCCTCACCAGAATAAGGGGAGGGGGGCTGTTGGGCCGGCACGCAGTGGGCGTAACGTGAGATGGCCTCCCGTTTAATGGGCCCATGTCGTTTACCTTACCCGAACCGTTAAGCGCCACCACGGCAACGCGCTTATCTCAGTGCTGAGCCACAACCGCCCAAGCCACCGCCCTAAGCGGCGTGTTGGTGTTCACTTGCCCTCACTTACTTCATCATTATTTAACTCATTTGTTTATAGAAGCGCCAACTGTTCAGCGCCCCGTCGCAGGGTGCTTCTGATTAGTGACCGCCACGGCGACCCCCACGGCCGCGACCACCGCGACCACCGCGCCCGCCACGCCCGCCGCGCCCGCCGCGCCCGCCGTGCTGCGCCGCCCGCTCGGAAATCTCCTTCTCCACGCTCTCAATCAGCGTCTTCTCCTCCGCCTCGCTCAGCTTCGTGATGGTCGGCTGCGTGCCCCGCAGCGTCGGCGCGCGCGCCTTCACCGACTCGACCATCTTCTCTGCCGTCTCCGCATCCTGAAAGATAATCAGCGCCTCCTCCTTTGTTGGCATGAAGACGTAGCGCACGCCAGACTGCTCCTCGGACGGCCACAGGCCCTTCACTTCAGAGAACTTCTCTATCTCGCCGCAGCCAGCGATGCGGTAGCTGCTGTTCGTCGGCATCGCCGGCGTGCGGGGCGCCGCGGTATTCGAAGCGGTGCTCTCTTCTCCCTCGCGGCCGCGCTTGCGGTTCTTGTTCTTCGCGGCCACCTGCGCCGCCTTCTCCTCGAGGTAGGCGGTCTTCATCTGCGCCGTCAGCTGCACCCCGTCGTACTGCGGCGGCGCTGCCACGAAGGTCTCCGCCTCCTTCTTTTCAGAGAAGACGACAAACACCGAGGGCTTCGTGCGGCTCTCCACAGGGGCATCCTTGTTGCCACCTTGGAAGTAGCGGCGCCACACCGCCAGCACAGTGCCGTATCCGCTAAAGAAACCCTGCAGCTGCTCGAGCGACGCGGTGGCCGGTACGGGCTTCACGTACACCGTCTGCTCGTCCGTCTGAATAGACTCTGGCAGAGGGTCCTTGCGGCGTACGGACATCCCCTCGGTGTGCATCACTAACTTGGAGCTGCCGGCTAGGGCATCAGCGATCACCTTTGCGTCCTTCGTTAGGCTGTTGAGCCGGTTGAACGTGAGGAGGACTTCAATTGGGATGAAGCCCTCGGGGTCCTCAGCCATCTTGGACTTGAGAAACACGTCCTTCGCGATGTTCACATCGCTGAAGTAGAACTCCACCTGACGGCGAATCTTATCGGCAAGGTCAGACATTGCGTCGTGTGCTGCTGCTGCGTCTTTGAGTTTCTTTTCTACTTTATCTTTTGGGGGGAATACGCTGAGAGAGATTCGCCTAGAGGAGTTGAAGGGGGCTCGAGAAGAGAACTGCAAGTCGGCGTGGAATTTAGAAATGGAAAAGGCAGCGTTGTCGTGTGATGACAGGCGCGTGTGTGTGCGTGGGTGGGGGGAGAGGGGGGGAGTGTGTGAAGGGCACCAAAACAAGAGAACACCGCCATCAATGAGTGGAGCCGCAGAAGTCAGGCATCGACGAGACGCCTCGACCTCGCGGAAAGGCAGTGAAACAAAAACAAAGCGGGGGAGTGGCGGCATCATTCGGTTGTGGTTGCAGCGAGCACCAACCGAACCTGCACTGAGAGCATTTTTCCTTCCCTCCACACGCACACGTTACGACATAGCCCCAGTGATTGAATCGCCTCTGTCGTGCGGCGTGGAAGGAGAAGGGAGGGGCTGGCCTCTCCCACCCACCCACGCATGCAAGCGTATTTGGTAGCGTTGTCGTGGCTGTGGTGGAGATTGGATTTCTAACAAAAGGTGCTTACTTCGCTGGTGTTAGGCACCCCTCTCTTTATGTTCACTGGACAACTCCTTACAAAGGGATATTAAGAAAGAAACGAAAGCTTTGAAGACAACGAAGGCCCTCCACAAGGGTTGGCGCAGACCACGACAACACGACTTGATCCGAAACCAAAAGTTTGAAGCGAAGCGACACAGCAGCACGCAGCGGCGACTCGCACGCTCAAACTCCTCTAAAGCCTCTTGCACATTCTCCATTCGCTCTTAAGCCGAGCCCGGCATACAAACGTAACGGTGCGAAGAAAAGCAAAGGAGAGGGGGGCACCAAGTGCGGAACGGCTCCAAACAACGCAAGACACAAAGAAGAAACAGAAAGGCACAGATCAGAGCACCGAATCGAGGGAGTCACCGGTTCAACACGGCGGCGATACGGCAAGCACCCCCGATAAGAGAACACAGAGAGCTGCGACATTAGAAAAACAAAATCCATCCCTCTCATCTGATTTATATCCGGAGGGCTGAGCCAAACAAGCACAGACAGACACAGAGACACCCCTCAAAAAGAAAGAAGAAAAGCTTTTGGTCAGAGAGATGGGGGCGACTTGATAACTCGTCCAGCCCTGCGCGCTCCCACGCGTGCCGGTGCAGAGTGATGTGGCAGGCGCACACACACAGGCATGCCTTGACCCATCCCCACTCCCTCCTCTGTGTGTGCGCGTGTTAGGGCAAACCCTCATCCTTCACAGAGAACAAAAACAAGAAAGGGGGGAGGGGACCATCCGATGTGCCTCTTCAGCGCCCACTACCTTCGTCTGCTGGCAGCTACTCTTTTTATTTAAGACCTTGCATGCTTAGGCACGCACCTGCCCTCTGCCCTACTTAGCCGCCTTCGCCTTTGGCTTAGGGACGTACATGGTCGAGATGAGCTTGTTCAGCAGCTTCGTGTCGCTCACGCTCTTGAACACCGGAGAGGCCTGCAGCACTACGTTATACACATCCCCCTTAGGCGCCGCCGCCGCAGGCGAAGTAGCGGACTTCGGCGCCGCCTTGCCTGGAGCCGCGGCACCAGCAGAAGCATCCGCTGCATGCTGCTGCAAGGCACGCGCCGGTGCTGGTGCGTTGTAGTCAAACCCCGGTTGGCCGGCAAAGTCCGACTTCACGTAGCGACCGTCCTTGCCGGAGGGGGCAATGGCGGCCAAGGTGCCGGGCTCGAGCCCGGAAGCGATCCGAACCACGCTCGGGCCACTCGCCGCCACGGCTGCGTCGATGGAGCCGCCGTGGCGCTTGGCGGAGGAAGACGGCGCAGCAGCAGCGACCACAGGGGTAGCGGGGGCAGCGGCCGCAGGAGCAGTGGCATCCGATGACGCGCCAAGAGTATCAGCAGGATAGTAGTTCGCAACCTTCGCCACGTCCGCCGCATCGCCAACCATCACCGCAATTGTCTTTGCAACCGCCATCGATTGGCCATTCTCGCAGTAGATCTTAGCGAGGTAGCCAGGCTCGAATGTGTTGGTGTAGTCTACGACAGCCTTGTCGGTCTGGATCGTGCAGAAGACATCGTTCTCCTTCACCAGATCGCCAACCTTCTTCTTCCATTCGACCACCGTTCCTGTTTCCATTGAAGGGGAGAGAGCCGGCATGAAGACAGCCTCGAAGTTCACACCCTCCGGGGGCTCAGAAGCTGCGTTAACTGTCTGCGCAGCAGCAGCAGCAGCGGCCACAGGGGTAGCGGGGGCAGCGGTGGCAGCGGCAGCGGACCCCTCCTCACCCTCCGGCACAAACTCATCAGCCTTCGCCACGTCCGCCGCATCGTCAACCATCACCGCAATTGTCTTTGCAACCGCCATCGATTGGCCATTCTCGCAGTAGATCTTAGCGAGGTAGCCAGGCTCGAATGTGTTGGTGTAGTCTACGACAGCCTTGTCGGTCTGGATCGTGCAGAAGACATCGTTCTCCTTCACCAGATCGCCAACCTTCTTCTTCCATTCGACCACCGTTCCTGTTTCCATTGAAGGGGAGAGAGCCGGCATGAAGACAGCCTCGAAGTTCACGAGCCAACGGAGGGTACGGCGCATCATTTTTGAGAAGCGTTTAAGCACGTGTTTCCGATTTTATAGAGAGAGAGATCAATACTTACAAGATTATTAAATACTTTGGGGAGGTTAAACGACAGAGAAGAACAGCTGAAGGCAAAGTCAGACTCCAAAAAACGTGATTGCTGATGTGAGGAGGTGAAGGGGGAGGGGGTGGGAAGGCGTGGTTTCTCTTTACTTTCTGCTGATGCTTTTGAATGAACGTAGCTCGAACAACGGACTGATCAACATCGAGAAATTCAGTTGGTGAGTGTGAGATCGAGAGAGAGAGAGAGAGAGAAGCGACCAAGAAGAAAGCTGATGGCGCACGAGGGCGGGAGAAGTGGCGGCGAGATAACGGCGTTGCTGCCTCGCACTGAACTCCATGAGATGTACAGACACCTGAAAAGGAAAGAGAGAAGATCATTCCGTAGGGCAGCCCGATCAGCCTGTTGAAGGCCAAAGGGCACTCCGTAAGGGTATCCTGCGTGCGTATGTGTGTGTGTGCGTGTGTGTGCCACAGCTTGGTGCCGTCCTCCGATAGACGCATCAGCAATAGAAATAAAAGAAATCCAACGTAAAGGAAGCTAAGCGAAGGACCGGCCGCGGGGAGACCCAAGAGGCCAACTGGTGAAGCACGGGCGTCTTGCAACGACACGAGAACGCAGCAACAACGTTTTAAAGTAGTAAAGCTTTAAAATAAGGGCACAATAGAATTGTGGCGTGGCCACGTCAACACTTTACGCTCTTACACACATATATGAGTGAAATCGGGGTGTCACACGGCAACACCAACCTTACCAAACTCAGAGCGCGGCACACAAAGTGAGTGAGGTAGCCCAAAGTACGCTGAATGTTTCATTTTGTTTGTTTCAGTGCTTTGTTTCCTCGCGGAGCCGTCGGCCCTCCGCCTCTGCCTTTCGCCTTGCTTCCGAGCGCGCTTCACATCAGCAATACGACATCTAAAGCACTAAATAGCAAGCAGAAAGATAATCAAGATAACGAGGAACACCACTACTGAGTAAAAGCCGCGGTTTTCGCTTTCTCTCAGCAGCTGTACCACATTTTGATTCTGCCGACGACTCTCGTCCGCTGTGCGCGACACGTTGCCGTGCAGTTGGTCAAGCATTTGATCTTGCTCCCCCAAATCATTGCCAATCTGAATCGCGTAGTGTCGCGTGTTCATCACGGAGGCGTGCAGCTGATCGAGCAGCTGATCCTGCGTGCGCACCTCCTCTTGTTGGGCAAAGATGCGCTCTGACATCGATGCACGAAGCCTGTGGCAGAAGGGTACAGATATAAGTAGAACGAATAGAGATCGCTATTTGTTTTTTCTTATTATTCAAGTGAGTGCATGCGCACGGCAAAGGTAACGTTACGTATGTCTGACGCAATCGGGGACTGCGCGCATGCTGCTTGAAGACGATGGTGGTGTGTTGTTTCGTTTTGTTTTGAAATTGTATATATGGCAGGGGAAGGAAAGGAATGCAAGAAGGAAGGCGACGGATTACTCGGAAGGCGTAGGCAATGGATGCACTGCGCAGGGCCTGCACCCACCCTGCGACGGATTGCACGAAGAGAGAGAAACAAAAAGAGAAGACGAGTCGTCAACGAAGCACCGGTCACACGAAGTACACCCCCGCGGCGTCGCCACCAACCGCAACATAACGCACCTGAGTCGCGCCAAGAGACGGAGGGAAGAGGAGGGATTCCAAGAAACAATAGTCAAGAAAGAGAAGGCCCAGCCGTGCTCCACTGCACCGTGATCGCACCAGTGCTCTTAGAGAGGTCCTGCCCCCCCCCCCCCCC
>LJSK01000021.1:87004-98508 GCA_001299535.1 Leptomonas seymouri
TGGGCAGCACACACACACACACACACCCGCACCCGCACCCGCACCCCCGCGGGCCGATCACGGCTTCGTCATGTAGAGGCTCTTCTGCCGCCGCGTCTTGCGTATCCATTCTTCCGCGGCAATCGGCAGCCACTCCTTCATGAAAAGCCGTACCGCACGTGGCAGCGATCGCGAGTGTGCCGCGACGGCAACGGCCCCTCCACTGCCGCATTTACGCTGTCCCCCACGCATTGCCAAACTCTGCAAAGCACCCTTGCGGGTGTTGCCGCTGCTGCTCACCGGGATGATTGACGCACCCAGCGCCAGCTCCATCTCGCGTAAGCTCTCCTGTGCGAAGTTACAGAAAGCGTCGTACTCCGCCTCCGGCAGCTGACGGGCGAAGTCCTCCATCGTACCTGCTTCCATTTGCACGACATGTCGTTTATGCAGCTGCTGTGGGCTTTGCTTGCCTCGTTGCTGTCGTTGATGCCGCTGCTTACGAGGGGTGCCGCGTGATATGTTTGAAGCTTCTGCAAAAGCATCGGGATTACGATGTTCCTCACGAGGTCCGTTGGTGGCCAGCGGTGTGACCGTCTTCGGTAGGCCTCTGCTACGAGGCGCGTTCTTCTTGCTGGCGCGTGCGTGCAGCCGTTGACGAGCAGGCACGACAGCATCCGGCAAAGCGCTCCCCGCTGTTTTCAGGCACGCCGCGCGTGAAGGGGCAGCAGGAAGGACGCTCTTCACACTCTTCAGCCTGCGCGTGCTGTCAGAAGCTTGCGCGCCCGCACGGCCGCGACGGGTCACTGAGGTGCTCCTCGCCTTTGCTGAGGTGCTTGTCTTTAATCTTGTTTCCTCAGGGCGCTTGGCACGCGGAGGCACGTGCATGCGGAAGATGTCCGCCAACTCGTTAAACGCATCCTTCTTTGTTGGCGGCAGGATGGCCCAGGCGCTCGACAAGTCCGCCAGGAGCATCGGCAGTGGCACACTCAGTCGATTCGCGTCTGCAGCTATGCAGCCCATCGCGTACACGCTAAACCCACTGATCTGCTCCGCAGGGACTCCATACGCTAAAAACACGTCCACAGAGGGTGATGAAACCTGCTGTGAGACAGTCATCAAATCTGTATTGACGAGGTACTTGAGGTGCTCTCGGGTGCCTCTCAGCACTTGCTGCTCCAGCTTAACGCGGCACTGCTCCTCCTCCAGCATCAGCCGACGGACATGCCTCTCGTGTGCGAGAACCTCACGAGCCCAGCGTCGCTGCGCGGCCTTCATCGCACGCAGATACACCGTCAGCTCTGCCACTGCGCGCCTGCCTTCTGCGGTTGCGCTCGCAACGGGGAGGGCCCGGCCGAGCTTCTGCGTGGGGCGCATGACGTCTCTCTTCACGGCAAGCGGGAGCAGGCGCGGCAGCAAGTCGAGAGTCTTTCGAGGGTTGTGTGTGAGAACAAGAGGGAAAGGTAAGCACAACTGCAACGATACGGAGAATATATGTGTGTCTTCGATGCTTTTTGGGGGGGAACGCGACGCGCAGCGGCACTTGAGACTTCGTCTGCGACCGACTTGCCGTTGTGGGTGGTGCTTCAGCGCTGATAAGCGCAGTCGAGACGCACCGCGCGGACGTTTTCTGTGAAGGGATTCAAACAAAAGGGAGAAGACGGGAAAGTAAAGCCTCCTCGCGTCACTCCTCCATCCTTCTCCGAAGATTTGACAGCACGGTGGAGTACGCCGCCAACACAATTACCGAAAACGAAAGCGAAAAAAAGAAAGGGCGAAGAGAACAGTGCGTGCAACAGCTGATGGAGCATCCAATAACAGGAGCAATAGCAACAACAGCGAGCTACCTTGACAGCATTGCTCGTCCAAGGTGGAGTAACGCAAAGCTGTGTTGGGGGCAGCAGGGCAGCCAGGCTTCGATTTCCCGTTGCTTTCTATTTCTGGCTTCAAGCACGCATCGCGCGAAACGATATCCATCAGCATCATATGATGCGATTTCATCTTCTTTATTTTTCATCGGCCCTATTCTGGCAGAGCCCGCAAAGCATAGAACAACAACGAAACGCAAAGTGCGTGCTGCATGCGGCTCACGCAGCGCCGAAGCGAGTCGCGAAACAGCTGGGATGTGTCCCTGTGGCATCACACCGCTTCAGCGTACTCGCTCCGCCAACCTACTTGGCTCTTCCCGCTGTCTTTTGATTTTGTTTTCACGCCTCCTCACGCCCTCGCTTGCGATCCTTCTCCGCCACGTTTCGGCTTGCGTACTGTGCGATGTCCGCCATATCCGCTACACTCAGCCACTGCTGCGGGTGCGGGAACCACAGCCGCACCGTGCCCCCCTGCATCTGTCGAGTCGCCGGAATGCGAAACGGCCGCTGCGCGTTCGCCACCGGTTTGGGGTAATACGAAGTGTAGAAGGCGTTGTGGGTGCTGCCGTGTTCTGCTTTACGCTGCAGTATGCCGAAGCCGTTTCCACGCTGCCCCAGCGGCTGCTTCGCGTAGATATCAGAAAAGATGCAGCTAGCGTAGCGCACGACGGTGGTGGCGGCGGTGTGGGCAGGGCCGCCAGCGGGCCGACCGCCAGCATCCGCGTGATCGTCCGCGCTTCCCGAGTGGAGCTGTGCTAGAAACCTGCCGAGAGCCTCGCGTGCGTGCCCGGCGGAGGCCGCCTCCACACTGCTGCTGTCTCTTTTCTCTGCAGTACGTTCGCCGCCTGTGCCGGTGCCTGGCGTAGAGCCCGAAGCTGCTCCCCTGCTGCTGCCGCCATGTGAGCTGTACGAGGTTGCTGTAAGCTCTCGCCGCAGTTCCCCCAGCAGCGTCTCGTAGAACAGCAGAGAAGCCTTGGTTGGTATACGGAAGTGCTGCGCGCGTATCAGGTCCACGTAGAGTGCCCTGCGAGCTTCAGGGAGGCTCTCGAGAGCAGACATGCACGCTTGCAGTGTTGCCCGAAAGTTCTGCGCCTGGGCGGCCGTGAAGGACACGGCGGCAGGGGTGGGCGCGGTCGACCGTCTCGCGCTCGTGAACGAGTCTGCCTGCCCGGCTGAGGTTGCCCCTGTTAAACCCCCACTGGGATGAGAGCCCGCTGTGTGATCAGCAGGTTCGTTGTCACTGCTCTTGTTGTCGCTACTACGCGCGTCTACAGTATTCGGCTCGCCGTCCGTCGCAGACCCCCTCTCGATGAGGCTCAGCAGCGTGGTGGCCACCGCCTCCTTCAGCAGCCGACGCTGCTTCCATCGGCGCACCATACGCTGGCACTTCTCATGCCAGGCCGGCTGGGCTACACCATACGCATGGATTGAGACAAACCCATTCTCCGCGATCCTCCAGAATTCTTCAAGCACAGCCGCCAGCGCCTGATCCGCTGCTGCGGTGGAGCCCGAAGAGCTTCGGACTAAGGTCGCATCTAGGAGACACAGAACCGGGTAGGCGAACTCCACACGCTCGGGTGTGAAGCGCTGCGCAAGCGCGACGGCGATGCGGTGTGGGACGACGCGTGCGTGCAGCACTGCCGCTGCCGCCGCCTCCTGCACCTGCATGATGTGTTCTTTAGACTCCTTCGTGAGCGAGTCTAGCGCAGATTGGAAAGCCTCCATTGCTGATATGATGGGGAGGGCTTCAGCTTGGAGAGTGTGAGTAGATGTGTGGAACGGCGCTGGATGAAACTCAGCAGCCGTCGCTCTGCAGAAGCGCGATCATTCCATTAAGATGCAGGGAGAGAGAGACAAAGAAGAAGGTCGTCAGGGCCGCGAAGAGCTTCTCACTGTTGGCTTGACGGGCGGCCGCGTGTACGCACGCGATGCGGTGCCACTCCGCTGCCCACTCCCCTCCTTGCGGCCGCATTGGCAGGCGTGCGCTTCTACTTTGCGTCTCGTGTGAATTCTTCATGTGGAAACAACAGAATACTGGATCGGTGGAAGGGTCCCCATCCACGCTCTCGCAGCTACTATACGAACCTCCAAAAAAGAAAAGAAGGGGGTGGAACAGGAAATAAAAGTCGTCCCGCTGAGCACCATCCGCAGATGACGCTGCAAACTCTGTCTGTGTGTGTATATATATAGCCACAGTTATATGTATCGGTGGTGCACGCATCCCTCTTGTTACTCTCCGTCACCTCATGACGCATTCATGCAAATATATCGATGAAGACCTATCGGATCAACGCGTAGGTTCACATCAGGATCAGTTCAATCGTCTGCCGTGCGACATGTACTCGTAAACTCGCTCACTTCGCTCACGCTTGCGGCGCGTATCTGTGTGTGCACTCGCCCTCGCATCCCCCGCACTGGAGTCCGCAGCATCGTCAGCCGCCTCTGCGTCCCCGCTCTTTCGCTCCGGCTTCGAGCGTTCACTGTCGGAGGTGAACTCTTTCGATGTAGGCGCCACCGCGCCAGGGCACACGCCTGTAAAGCCGGAAGAAGTCATGATTCCTGGCGCAGACGCTGATGCTGATGCTGCTGTAGAATCAAAGCGAGCACGGCGCAGTGGAGGAAGCGGCACATCCGCAGCTGCCACGTACGCCTCTCCCTCTGTTGATGGCATCGCGTTGCCCGCAAACGCTTCTTCACCCTCCTCCATGAGCGCATCGACTCCATGCCGCGTCATGGCGTGCGTCGTCACTTCCCCGTTCACCCTTCGCTTACGATCCGCATGCTGTGTCTCGCCGGGCGGTACCGGTGGGTACCACGTCAGCGCCAGCGGTGGAGGGGCTAGTACATCATCTGGGGTGAGCTGCGCGAGAAAGCTGCTCCGACGGCCCTCCGCAGACGCATTGCAGAGCGCCTGCAGCGTTCGCGGAGAGAGGGGGGAGCGGGGCCCGCCTTGGTAGAGCTGCTGCTGCCGCCGTGCAAGTGCTGCGGTGATCGGATCCATAGAGGAATAGCAGGATGAAGTGAAGCCAGAGCCAGGCGCGAAAGAGCGCAGATGGAGCCGGGAGTACGGCGCCTCTCCGTCACCGAAGACCCTAAAGCTGTCATTCTGCGGCGGTTGCCGGCTCTGCTGCAGACGCCCCTCTCGTTGCTCGTCCTCCTCCGCTCCAACCATCCCAGCATTATTACGGTAAGCGATGCCCTCTTCGTTTTCGTTGTGCTCCAGATCCGCTGTTATCACAGGCAGTTCGATCGAAAGTGAAGGCCTGGCAAGGTGGTGGCCGTCGTACAACCCCGCAGAGTTGCCGAAGTTGCCCCCGTTAATATCTGAGCTCCACACAGCAGCCTCGTTTTGCGGGCTTGTCGTGGCGAGGGGTGGTGCTTCCGAGACACCGGCACCGAAGAGAGGAGGGAAGGCAGGCGCGGAACCGTCGAGCTCAGATGAAGCGGAAGTACATAAGAGCTGTGGAGGGGGTACACCACCATCGAAATCGGTATTAGAGCTGGTCCAGTATGGGTTAGGGTAAAGGAAGGAAGCAGGAGCGCTGGCGCAATCCGGCGCTGCATGGGAGCTCACGGGAATTGAGAAGTCCGCCGCAGAACCACAAGAAGCAAAGGCAGAGTTGGTACACAGCGATGTGCTGGTATTCGTCGTGGGATCTGCGAGAGGCGGTGGTGGTTGCTGTGGTGGCGGTGGTGGCTGATGCGGCGCAGACGACTGCCAACCATCCGTCGGCAATGGATGAGCGTACATCAGCGTGTCTGCCAGCCTCAATCGAATGCTCTGCAAGCTGTAATAGATATAAGTGTGTGTGTGTGTGTGTGTGTGTGTGTGTGTGTATCTATGTGTAGTGCGAGAGAGTGAAGGCCTCTCTGAAGAGTGGGGGAAGCGTGGCAGCGATAGCGAGGGTTGGGACGACGCCTCGCAGCAGAGAACAGTGAACGATGGTGATGACCGAGACTTCAGCAGCGTTGGGTGTGGAGCAGGAGCCTCACACAGAGACATATATATTTATGAATAGAAACAGCAACAGTACGTCCAAGCTCTCCCCCTTCCGCGGACAGCATACCCAGTGAGGCAAACCCAAAGAACAGCGTACGCACTGAGGCACACGTGATGCAAGGAGGGTCGTTAAAGGATGGATTTCAGCAAAAGAGGATCAAAAGAGAAGTAAAAGAATAGACGAGGCACGCAGTCCAGCGAAGACACGTTGTTCCATAAGCACAAGGCAGGGGGGTGGGGTGAAGTGCCACCGCCTATCACGGGTTCCTCCGTCGCAATCAATTCCTAAGAAACTTGGTCAGCTCCCTCTCACAAAGGACACCCTCAAAGTGCTAGCTGCCCCTACCACATGCCTCTGTGGCTCCCATCACGAAGAGGATGCTGTCCGAGACAGCCCCACGCAGCTGCATCACGCGGCAAAGCGCTATTTCTTCTCTCTAGTTTATCTCTGTAACCAGCGTGCACAGAACAGCCGCACACGCACCAACCATACTCGCATCGACCCCAACGAGCCTGCCCTCTTTGCGGTTTACAGAGGCACGCCCCCATCCTGTTGGCCCACCCCATCCCTGTATCACACTGACGTCGGTGTGAGTAGAGTCACCGCCATCCCATCCCGCTGCACACCCGCCAGCGTCTCTTCGAACGCAGCACGGGACGCGTCTCCGCATAAGATCAGCACCTGCGTCTCTGGCACCGGCCCACCCTCTGCGTCGCCTTCAACCACACAGCTACCACCATCACCGCCGCCACCGATATTCATGTTCTGAGCCCCGATCTGCCTCGTGTTACCGCTGCTTACCGCCGCCGCCTCTGCGTCCAGCAACGCGCCCAGCACGTGGTGAGGCTCCAACAGCGCGTCCACCACCACGTCCTCCATTACAGTCGCGGCGCCGAGCGCACCCTCCAAAAGCCTTCGATAGGATTGAAGAACCGTGTCGGGTGACGCCGTGCGCCTCAGCAACTTCACAGAGGTCGCCCCACCCGCAGCGGCTGTCCGACGACACCGCAACTCCTCTCCAAAGATATGCAGGGGCGAAAGCGAAGAAGCGGCCGGCACTAGCGTGGTGGTATCCACAAGAATGAGACGGCGCAACAACACCGGCGCGGCCCGCAGACGCACGTAGCCATCGAGGTGGAACGCACCACGAAGCTCCGCGTCCTGCCTCCACGCCTCCCTCCACGCGGTCGGGTCCGCAGAGGCAAGACCAGACCTTGTGGAAAGAAGAGAAGCAAGCTCTGCCGCATCGGTCCACACTGGCAGCTGATGACCCCTGCCGAGGGTGTGCAGGGCATGCTGAATGTTCGCACACGCCAGACTCGATCGCTGAGCGGAACTCAAAGATGAAGTGGACGTTCTCAAAACGCCTCCAGGCGCCCACGTCACGGAAACGCTGTTGCGACCGACTCGGTGGAACACCGGCTCACCCGTCACCGCAGATCGCGTCAAAAGAATCAGATTGCTGTAGCGGTTGCAGATAAACCTGGCAAGACTGTCTGCCTGGGTGTATCGCGGCAGCCACAGCGGAGAATGCGCCTCCATGACTTTATGACGCTGACGCAGATGGGCGTAGACCTGCTGCTCAGACCAGCCTTCGTAGGGTAGCGAGGATGCCAGCTGTTCAACGGCGGCAGCCCAGTTGAAGGGACACACATGAACAGCGTGTGCATCGTCTTTGCTTGCTGCCGAGGGGCTGCTGCCAGAAGCAGCTGCCGCGCTCATCCTGTGGAAGTAACAGTGTGGGGCTAGCACATCCCAAACGGCAGCCACCCACGTCTCGGGTACAGCTGGTTGTACGCGGCTATCCAGCGACATCTGTTGCCGCGCCAGCTCTTGAAGCTCCAGTTGTTTGCGAAAAGCAGCCTCAAGCCGCCCTGTGGGAACTGCCGCCGTTTTCTCGTCCGTGGCATAGTGAAACAGCCGCAGCAGGTCATGCTTACTGGCGCTAATACGTTGCAGGACAGCGGCTGGAACCTCATGTGCTGGTGATGCCGCCTGCTCCTTGTCTTGCAGCTCTTCGCCGGTGGCGTTCTCTTGTGGCACGCCATCTGCGTTCGGCTCTGTGGTGGAAGAGCCACCAAGAATGCTGGTGGATGAGGAGTAACGACGCTGCTCCGGCAAGCGAGAAGGCAAAGGTAACGGCGCAGCATATGTCCCTGCGGCTACCGTTGCTGAACTTATCTGCAGATCAGATCGCTGAGCGCGTAGTACGCCGGATGCGCTCGTCCGTGGTTTGAGTGACGTTGCGCTTGTCCATACACCAGTTGAAGGTCTGAGAAGGTATGTGGAGAAGGCCGCTGCTGGTGTGCGAATTGCATGGGGTTGGTGTGCGTCGCGGGAAGGAACGCTGGCCGCCCAGCCCACTGCCGTCGCCGTGACGGAACTCTTACGGACAAGCATCGGCTGCACGAGCTGAAAAGTCTTCAGGATGACGGAGTGAACAGCAATGCGGGAGACACGCGCCCTTCTCCCTGGAAGCTGAGACGTCTGCGTGTGTGTGTGTGTGTGTGTGTGTGTGTGTGTGTGTGTGTGGCTGGAGCAACCCGTGTGCACGTTAAGCCAGTATTTATTGTGTCTTCTATCGTTTTCCCAAAGATGAAATCAATCAGAGCCCGATCACCGCTACCGGCCGCTCCGCAGCACACAACATAAAATTGATAATAACTAAAGAGAGGAGCGCTACAACAGGTAAGAGAAGGACAGAGACAACAGCGGGGAAAGGGGGGGGGAGGCGCCTGAGAATCGAAGTCGAGAAGGCATTGCAGCCGGCCCGAAGCGCTACTCCGTGTTGCCATACCGCGTGCAGGCAGAGACGCTTCGCCGAACACGCCTCTACAGAGAGTTGCTGCTCGAAAGGCATAGGCAGAAAAAACGAAGCAATTCAGCAGCTCTCAGACCACAGCGCGTATCTACCTTAGGGGAGCAGCACCGGAGATTTAAAGGCACGAAGCGGTTGAAGGAAAGGCCTCGTGTGCATTCCCGCAGCCTCCGGACAGCATCTCCCTACTCCCTCACACCACTCTTTCTGCTGCTGTTTTGCAAGTGAAGCCCAACGCACAAAACTGGCGAGATCAGATGGCGTCTTGTGTCTTCTCTTGAGTGTTTTCCCCGGTGGGTTATCCTTTAAAAAAAAAAAAAGAAATCGTTACGCATTACAGACTCATGGAATTGAATTAAGGTCGGGACGGAGAGAGGGGCAGCAGCCTGCCAGCGCAGCCGTCAAGGGGCAGAAGAATTACGTAGAAACGCACAGCAGCACACGTTAAACGCACGTGCCTGCGAGCGGACAACACCAACGAAGCACAAAAACGAGGCGGTCGCTGAGATGCATCGGCGACTGCGAAAAGAAGCTCGCATAACGCGGCCCCCGCCCCACCGCGCACATCTGTGCCACCCACACCACCGCCCTCAACAACAACAACGTATTCTTCCCCTGACTTTTGTCTGCACCAAGCGCATCACCGCTCTTCTCCCGCTCTCCTCTGGTTTTAGTATTATACGCGAGCATTGACTGGCATAAGTCTGATCGGTGTTCGATGTGAAGCCCTCATGCCTCCTGCAGCGCGTACTTCCACAGCCTCTGCTTCACCTCATGCAGCTGGCCGGCCGGCACACGGAACAGCACCACCTCGCCATTGCTGCCGTCTTCCTCGCGCACATCCTGCAGCTGCTGCCGCAGCGCATCATCGACATTTGAGTTCAATACGCACATCGCAGATGGCACCTCCATCTGCGGCTTCTTGTAGCGAAACGGATTGCGCACCACCAGCTTCATGGCGACCATAGACGTTGCATCTGACTTCTTCGTCCCAGCAGCGGCCACCGTGGCCGCCACCGCAGCCGGCAGCGCCTGCATCACCACGTGTGTGGACTTTGCAATCGCGTCCAGCAGCGTAGTCTCCGATGTGTCGTGCAGCAAGATGCAGCGCCCAGGCCTGCCTACGCGGGCAGTGCGCCCGGCGCGGTGGACGAAGGTGTCCGATGCGAGTGCGCTTCGCGGCAGGTTCAGCATCAGCACCGTGTCCACACCGACGAAGTCAAGCCCGCGCGCGGCGACATCGGTGCAGAGCAGAATCTGCGCGACACCGCAGTTAAAATCTTCAATCGCAGTCACACGCTCGACTTCATCCTTTTCTGTAGTGAGGGCACGCACGACGAGGGCTGAGGACGTCAGCGAGGCCGAGTCGGCTGAGGGCGTCTTCTTCCCAGCGCTGACGTTGCGTGCCGTCACGGCAGTCGCCGCGGCAGCGGACGACGAGGCGACGCGCAGAGCCGCCTCCAACGCCAGCAGCTGCTTCGTCATGCCAAAAACCACCACACGCCCGTTGAAGTCCGCATTGCGTGTCAACAGACGTACCGCTGTCGCCACGCGGTCAGCCAACCTGCAGGGCTGGTGGAAGCACTCGAGCTGTGGCGGCAGCTTCGCCGTGCCCACAGCGACCAGCTGATAGTAGTACTTCTTCACCCCGAGAAAACCAGCCTTCAGCACCCAATTGGGGATCGTTGCCCCGCACAGCACGTAGTGGTGCGCGCGGAAGTCGTTCAGCAGGCCTTCCGCCAGCGCACCATTGGCTCTGCGGACAGCCTTCAATAAGTTCTTCATGCGACGCCCCAGGGAGGAGAAGCGGGGCCCAAGGGTCGTGTCGACCTCATCTACTACAATCGCACGCACGCGGGCGGAGGAGATGGCACCGGCTTCGCGGGTGGCCGCCGAAGTCGCCGGCACTTCCTCCTCGTCGTCCGACGCGTTCACCGCGTCTGCGTCATCCGCATCATTTTCATCGGGCTTTCCATCCTCGTTTCCCCTTGAGGCCACGGGCTGCTTCGAGTTCGTACGCGAACGCTTCTTGCCGAGCAGACGCGCCTCCCGCGCCGCCTCAGCCTCTTCAGCGTCCGTCGCCGCCGCGGCAGCCTTGCGGCCACGGATCGCCTCGTCCATTGTGCGGACGGTACCGATTAAAATGTCAACCGCGCCTCCGTTATTGGGGTGGTAACTGCTGTTTTTGCTCTTTTTCTTTTCACGGTCGCCTGCGCCCGGCGTGGTGACAGGTTGAAGATCGTCGAAGCCTGCCACAGCGATGCGTAGGTTCGTCCGTTTGCCGTAAATCTTTGTCAGCACGCTACGCGTCTGCATCGCCAGGTCGTTGCTGAAGACAAAAATAAGCAGGAATGGGCCAGGCGCAGCGTCCGTCGCGCGTTGCTGCTCGACGAGGAGGTGACGCTCGATGATCGGCAGCGCGTATGCAAGCGTCTTGCCGCTGCCGGTACGGCTGTGCAAGATCACATCGCGACCGTTGAAGATGCCGCGGTAGCACTGCGCCTGGCACGGCAGCAGGCCTGTAAACCCAAGTTTTTGCTCTAGCACCTTAGCCGTCGGCGCCGTCATCAGCGCCGTTTTAATCGTGTTGGCGTGCGGGTTAGCCACGGCGTCTTCGGCTTCCTTCTGAGAGGAGTGCAGCCGCTCCACCGTCACCTCCTTCTGAAGGCGCTCGAAGGAGGTGTCGACCTGGCCGTCGCTGTGGAACACGACAGTGCCAGTCTTCTTGGCCTTCTTGTGGTGATGGCCGCTGCCGGCGGCCTCCCAACTGTAGACGTTCATCTGCTCTGTGGAAAGTGGAGGACGCGGGTGCACAATGAAGCCGGCTGAGCAGGGGGGGGG
>LJSK01000021.1:98563-137607 GCA_001299535.1 Leptomonas seymouri
GGGGGGGGGGGGACTGAAGCTCTCCGTCTTCGTTGTGTCGCTGGAGGGCGGGGGAGATGTGAGGAGCGGGCGTGACTTGGCACGAACACACGGGACGACACGTACGGTGGAGTGTTCCCGTTTTAAAAAAAAAGAGAGAGAAAGATCGAAGCGTACGTGAGGGAGGGGAGACGCAATCAGAGATGGGAGAAGTAGCATGAAGAAGCCTCGCAGTTACGCTGTCCACCGCTGCGTGTGGCGTATGCGCGGTAGATGAACGCAGGTGCTGTGGAGCAGACATCATCGCCGGAGCAAATGCCCCTTGCGTGGTCCTGACACCACGTGAAATCGTTGTCTGGACTATTCGCCGTTACGTCCGTGCTCTTGCTGATGATGATCATCATTCTTTTGATACAATACCTGTGAAAAGGCGGCCTCAACGCTCCATGGGCCGCACACCCCGGAAAATGAAGAATAAGAATACCTACGACAACACCGAATGAACCGAATCGTGCGTGCTGGTTGCCTCGCCGAGGCACCTTCCGGGTGTTCCCCTTGTCCTTACGGAACGTCTCCCTCCTCGCCCGAGCTTACTTCAATGATGCTTGTGGAGCTGCGCAAGCAGTGATAGCGATCGACCGCAATCGCCTCTGCACCGTCTTCGTTCCTCTCCTCCTCCACTAGCGTCGCCACCTCCGCCGGCTTCGTCTCGGCTTTATTCGCTGCCGCCGACAGCGCATGATGGAAAAACTCTGCGAGGGTTCGCCGTGGTGGCGCTGACGCTGATGTAGGTGCGGGTGCAGATGGTAAAGACGGAGATGCACAGCTGTGGCTGCCAGTGCCAGCCAGCGTCCTCCTCCTCTCCACTTCGCAGGTGCCACTACCCGTGTGCCACTGTGCGTCCTTCGCTGGAGATTCGCCACCCTCATCATCGTCATCATCGTCATCACTGCCGATTTCCACCACAGGCACCGCTTTGCCAGCTGCTGATCGTGCACGCTTTCGGATCCTTTCTTCAGAAGGAGCGCCTCCCACCACTTTGTTTTCAGATGCGCCGTGCGTGGCTGAAATATCTGAAAACATCTCCTTCAACGAACGCTGAGGCAACACGGGAGCCGCCGCCGCACCCCCACCCCGCCCCTCCGCCCCTCCATCTCCCGCCATCCGAGGGCGGAGGCCAATAATAGAGAGACCGATCACACGCAGCGGCGGCATCGGCACCGTGCTATCATCCTCAGTGCTGTCGTAAGCGTCCTCTACCCTCCGATCTTCTTCTGTCGCCACAGCGGTGGCGGTGGTGGTGGCGGCTGGTGCCACACGAAGATTCTCCGCGGAGGGCACTCGGCACGCCCTCTGCTTTAACTTGAAAGGTGCAATGTCTACCTTGGTTACGTCACGCATCAGCCTCTCCAACTCGCGCAGCCCCAGCTCCGCCAGCATTGCCGCCCCCTCAATGACCACCGGCAACGCGGTGTGTTGCCGATAACTCTGCGAACGCCACCCGTGCCGCACCTCCTCCGGGCTCACGTACGTACGGCAGTACACCACCAGGCTGCGACCGTCTTTGTAGTAGCAGGACTCGTGGTGGCGGAAGCGGTGCCACAGCTCTCCCGCCAGCGGTGGCATCCAAAGACGTGCGGCGCTCCACGACTTGCACGAGGGGTGGAAAACCTTGCTGGCCTCCATGAAGCGTGGGGGGGCGGGATCAGCCACCTTGTCGCCGTGCACGCCGCGGATGCGATAGAACATGTACTCCGCCACGCTGAGACTGCTCGCATCATTACTACTCTTCCTTTGATCCGGCTCCGTTTCCGCGATCGTCTTCTGCCTCTTACTCCGCTGTGCGTCGCCACCATCCTCTTCCGCATCGTCGTCATCGCCAGCTGCAAATACAGAACTTTGCAATGCAGTGAACTGCAGCAGCGGCACCATCCACAAGTCACGACAGTCCGCCGCACCACCGCACACGGCACTCACCGCCACGCCCAATTTCCCTCCAAAGCCGCGCAGCTCCGTCAGCGGCAGCTCAAAGAGGGCGCTCGCGCTTCGGTCTGGCAGCAGCAGCGTCTGCTGATTCGGCTTGTGCGTCGCGCTGATGCACTTCGCCAGCACGCGATTGTGCGCGATGCCTGCGGAGCAGTCGTAGCGCAGCTCCGCGAAGATGCGCTGCCGCAGCCGGTACACCACCCGCGACGCTGCACACAGCAGCAAGCAGCGCGACGCATAGGTCGTGTCTTCGACGTCCACGCAGAACCCGCGACTGCCTTCCACCGAACGCCCGCCTTCCCCGCGCAGCAGCGCACGCATCGGTTCGTCGAAGACCGCCTCCAGTGACGTTCCGCGCGCGCCAAACCACGCCTGCATCTCCGCCCGCCGGTCGGCGATCAACCGCGTGGACGGCTCCATCACGTCCCTCAGCGCGTCCAGAGGGACATCAGCGCTGCCGTTTCTGCCACTCGCCGCCGCCCGCACCGCCACCAACTCCCGCTGCGCCGCCTCCGTCACGTCGATGTAGGCCTCGTCAATGCCGGCCTTCCCCACAATCACACCGGGCTCTGACCGCAGAATCGCAAATATCTGCCGACTCGCGTGACGGTACGGCTCCAAAGACACCTTATGCGTGTTGATCTTGGGTACATGGGGGTACCCATACTCGAGCTCTCCGAGTGCGTAGGTGGCGATGTGGCCCATCCTTAAGCCCGGGAACTCCAATTTGGCCTCGTCGGGGGTCTGCCGGAAGCGCTTCACGCCGAGAGCGCGGGCAGGGTAGTTTACAGCGATGAAACTTCCCCACTGCACACAGACAAAGGGCGTTGTCCGGCAGTCCACGCCGAGTCGAACCGCCTCGACCTGGGCGTAGAAGCAGTCCATGTCGATGTGCGCGATGCACCGCATGCCGCCTACACTGTCGGCGTGCGGTGGTGTCGAAGGTGATGTGCGACTCATTGCCCACTGTCTATCTACACTTTACAGATGAAAGAACAGCACACCACTGAGTGTGAACAGAGCAGAAATAAAACGATCCGTGTGTGTGATTGTTGTCAATCAGCAGAAGAAGGAGAGGGGCACGCTTCTTCTTACTCGTACGGGACCGCAGGCATCTGTTGTGCTGCATTCATGGGCAACTGATGAAGATCCCAGCTGAGTTGAGTGCATATATATGTATGCTGTTACGTCTATACAGATCTATACTGCGGCGACGACTCAGCCAACGAGTGTTCGGCGGTCCATCGATTGTGTCAAGGGAGAGAGAGACGGGGGAGAGGGACGCCTTTCTTTAAAAAGGAACAAAAAGAGGAAAGAAACGCGAGAGGGGCTGCAACGGAGGGCAGCAGAAGCAGCGGCCGTGGCGCACGTAAATCGCGTCCGCACACACAACACTAGGAAATGCCACCCCGTGACACCGATGCTGACATGCGGCACGCAGAGCCGTCCCCCCACCACACACACACAGAGAGAGAGAAACACAGTAAGGATGCTGACATGCATCCTTCACGTTGCGGCGACTGTTGCTATTGCTACTGGTGAGGCTGTCAAATACAAGGATACAATAAATAAAGAGAAAGAAGGGAGAATGAAAACAGCAACCCAACATAAATCCAATTTTGACTGCGTTGAAGTGCTTCCAACGAGAGGGATGCACGACACCGCATTGGTTTAAAGAACTGAAATACAATGAAAGAAAAGAAAGAGAGAGGGAGAGCGTGAGCGGCCAGCTCTGCAACGCTGTGGCTACGTACACGTCAAGCACCAGCACGCAGCACACATACCATACCTCTGTGCTGAGTGCCACGTGATGGCGTAGTCGAGGATACATAGAAGAGGGCAGAAATTTGTTGAAACTTACGATAAAATAGGAAAGAGAAGAAGCACCGATGCCGGTGCTGCATCACACACACACACACAGTCCAGTTCCACATCGCCGCACTCCTCTCTGGTGTCCTTCGGTGCAAGAATAACTGTGGATGCTGATGGCGCGTGCGATGTGTGCTGATGCGTGACGGTGTGTACGGACTTGGGCACTCTCTACCTCTGTCGAGCTTAGGTGACCACCGTCGGCGCCTTGCGTCCGGTCAGACTCTCCATCTGAGACACGGTCAAAGCAATGTCGATCAAAGTCTTTAACGCCACGCCCGCCGTCGGCAGCGTTTTGGCCGCCAAGTGCGCCTTCACCGTCTCCGGGTCCATGTACTGCTCCAAGTACAGCCGAATCGTTGCGCCAGAGGAACCAGTCCCGCTGAGGCGCAGCACAAAGCGGGAGCCGTCGCCGAAGAGCACCCGCACGCCCTGCTTTGCCGAGAGGGAGCAATCAATCGGGTCCGTGTAGCTGAAGTTGTCGATAGTCTTGCAGGCCACGCCGTTGAGCGTGGGCACGTCTGCCGGCAGCATGTTCTCCACCTTCGCCATGACTGCGTTCGCAGCCTCTGTGTCAACCTCTTCGTAATCGTAGCGGCTGTAGTAATTGCGGCCGTACGTGGCCCAATGCTGCTCTACGACCTGCTGCACTCCCACCAACGGCGCTCCGTCCGCAGCGTCTGCCTTGTTATTGCGCTGCGCGAGAATCGACAGCCAAAACAGCGAGGCCCAGACACCGTCTTTTTCTCGGATGTGATTGCTGCCGGTGCCGAAGCTCTCCTCGCCGCACAGCAGCGGGTTGTAGTCGGCGCCGCCGTAGACATCCTTGCTGTCCATCAAATTGCCAAAGAACTTCCAGCCTGTGGGGACTTCAAAGAGGGTGAAGCCCTGCGCGGCGGCCACACGATCCACCGCACCGCTGGTCGGCATCGACCGCGCGACAGACTTCAGGCCCGTGCCGCCGGCCTTCTGGAAGAATGGCACGCAGTCCGCGTTGGCTGCCAAGACGGCGAGCGAATCAGACGGGTTGACAAAGAAGCGTGAGCCAAGGATCATGTTGCGGTCTGCGTCCCCGTCGAAGGCCATACCCACATCTGGAATCGACTCGAACCCTTTCATAGCTGGGTTGATGCTGCCGTCTGGCAGCAGCCCCATCACATGCACAAGGTCAGATGCGTAAGTCAAGTTCGGATCCGGGTGGTGTCCACCAAAGTCGGGCAGCACGTCTGTGTGCCGCAGCGAAGACTTGGGCACGCCGAGGCAGTCATGGTAGATGCGCTCCACGTAGGGGCCACTGACGCCGTGCAGGCTGTCCACGTGCAGCTTAAAATCAGGCCGCTGCACGAGGCTTCGGATGGCATCGAAGTCAAACACCTCCTGCATGTAGGACACGTAGTCCTCTAAGCTGTCGATGATTTCCAAGGTCATCCCGCTGGGCTGAAACGTGTGGCTGCAGATCGTGTCCAAATCCACAGTGGGCAGAGACGTGTCCATCTTCACCTGCGTTATTTTCATGGTTTCTTCGTAGATGTCCGACGTCAGCTTCTCTGGCGCTGGGCCTCCGTTTTCGGAGTTGTATTTGATTCCAAAGTCCGCCCTCGGGCCACCGGGGTTGTGGCTGGCAGTTAAAATAAATGCACCTGTCGCATGATGGCCTTCTTCGTCACGGCGGCGACGGATGATGGCAGAAACGGCTGGCGTGGACAGCCGTCCATGCTGGCCCACCCAGACTCGGCGAACGCCGTTCGCAGCGGCCACCTTCAAAATCACCTGCACCGCCTCGGAGAGGTAGTAGCGGCCATCGCCGCCAATTACAAGGATTTGTGGCACGCCGCCGTGACGCTGCAGGGCGTTGAAGGTGCTCTGAGTGAAGTTCGCAATGTAGTTTGGCTGCTGGAAGACGGTGACCTTCTTGCGTAGGCCCGATGTGCCCGGCTTCTGGTCCCTGTAGGGGGAGGTGGGGACCTCCATGCTGGCCATGGATAAACAAAGAAGAGAAGCGCGGAACAGCGTGGGATGGGTTCGGACCGCTTCTGTTTTCTCCTTCTTGTTTCCCTGTATAATGTTTATATGCGGGGGAGGGGGGAGCTCAATCGAAGGCTGACCTATACACGAGCGCATGTTGCAGCGGACCCAAGTCGTTGAATTGGGAGAGAGAGAGTGGGTGTGGGTGTGGGTGTGGGTGTGGGAAGCAGAGGGGGGAAGAAAAACTGAAAGCCTGCGTACTACACTTGCAGTGCGGAGTTTCTTGCTGTTGACTGTGTCGGCGCGCTGCATGTGCGTGATTGCCGCATGACGTATGTGGTTCGCTCACAACCAGATGCAGCGCCTCCTGACCTCGTCAACGCATTGGGGGGATGGGGGGTCCCGTCTCAATTCCTGCCTTCCATCGCGCTTTCATCGCCTTTCTTTTCTCTTGCTCTCTCTCTTGTGGCCATACATTGTCTGTTTGATGGTGGAAGAACACGCGGACTGCCTCGGCCCTCACGGCAGCTCCACGCCGTAGCTCTCCTTGACGCGCCGCCGCATGCCGTCGCTGACCGCCGCCGGGTAACTCGCCAGCACCTGACGCAGCGCACTCAGCGGAAAATCCGTGTGGTGCAGAAGCGCACTCAGCAGGCGCGGGTTGCACCGTGTGCCGCTGCGAATGCAACCGCGGAATACGGCTAGCGCGACCTCCCAGTCTGGCGCTGCATCGATGAGGAGAGAGGCAGGAAACACGTCCAACGGAGGCGCAGGGCGTGGCGGGGACTCCTGTGTATACCGAATACCGCCCTCTGGCACGAGTAAACGCAGCGCGGCCATCACATCCAATACGTGAGCGCCACCACTACCAGTCTCTGGGGCATTTGTCGTGCTCTTCCCTCCTGGCTCTCCCGCCAACGCCTTCTCTGGTAGTGCAGGTCGCGCCTTCACCAAGCTCCGAGCAGCGTACTTCTGGAATTCGCTTAAAGGGAAGCGGTAATAGAGCTGCAGCGCGTCTTCCCACCTACCCTGCGCAGCCCACTGCTTCCCGGCGACACTTAGCTGAACCTCGTCCAATCGTAGGCCGCGCGCGAGGGCAGTAGCAATCTGGCGTGCCACCGGCTCGTTCTGATGCGCAGACAGACGGTACCATGGCCGCGCATGCTGCGGGTACATCCGGTGAAACAAGTGAGTTGGCAGAGCCGTCAGTCGCACCGTGTCCTCTGCCATCTGCATCGAAGTAGCTGCAGTGGAGCTTCGAGGCCAGTGGCTCAGCTCATTCAGGGCAGCCGCCCAGCTACCGCGGCTCATCAGCCATAGATTTGCCTGCTTTTGCAAGGATGAAGTCAGCAGGCCCGTATCATCCGCTCGAGCTTCGACGCGGCCTAAGACCGCCAGAGCCTCGGCCCAATTTTGTGGGTACAGGACGCCCATCGCGCGCGCGTACAGCAGGGCCAGCTCCGGTGTCAGCCGAGACGACTGCACCAGAGTCAGTATTGCTTCAAGCTTACTTAGAGCATCACTTGAATTTGTGCAAGTGATGGCAGAGCGTGGACGTGAAAGAACACGCAGAGCAGCGCATACACTCGCAGCAGATGGCGCGACCTCAGTGAAGGCCTGCTGCACCAGTACTGCTTCCTCGGACAGCGCACGCTGCAGCAGCGTCCGCCGCTTCAGCTCTCTTAAGCGTGCCAGCTCACGGCGGTCGCGGGCGGAGTACCGGCGGTGCGGTGCACCAGCAGAAACGACCTCTAGCCTCTGCAGCTTCTCACCCATCGACTCCACAGCACCATCCGATGCAGACGGAGGAGACGAACACACCGTGTTTTGGCTGTGCGCATGGCCCCCATCTCCCTCTGCATCAGCCCACTGCGCAAACGGTCCAACGTCGTGCAACACACCGTGACGCAGCACACGCAGGGCGTGTACCCGCTCCCTACATGCACGCGGCGACGGAGAGGGTAGAGATGTCAGCAGCCGAGCCGCCGTCTCCCAGCTGCACCACTGCGTGGCACACAAAAACAGGCGTCGCTGTATCTGTGCCGTCGAGGCAGTGGAAGCGCTTGAGAGTGCCAACGGCGGTGTGATCTGAGGGCTTCCTACCGTCTCGGTGGTCGGGTGCCTCTCTCGCTCCCCCAGTGCCTTGATCATCGCCCCCACCACATCCTCAAAAACTTCAATCGGCAGCTGCGGGTGTCGGGCGACGGTGTCAATCGTCTTGCACACCTCCTGTGTGTGCAGCACGGCGCTCAGCGGGTGTAAAAGCGACAGCGCTGCCTCCCACGAGTGCGCGGCGGCAACTTGGGCCACGGCGACGCAGGCGTAGCGAGTGGCGGCCTCAGTGGAATTGGTGTGCCCCTGCAGCACCATCAGCCCACGTACCCATCGCCCGGAGCGCGCACACTCGAGCGCGAAGGAGGAGATGGCGGACATGTCAGCACACAGTAAAGGTACTGTGCATCCTCTTACGCTCGTCAAGCGATGCAGCGCGGCAGGAACGACAGCAAAGTCATCGCCTTTGCACCTCAATGAGCCCGCCCTACCTTGAAGCACGGGAAACAGAAGAATGCAGAGGGAAGGGGCACGTCGCTGTGCTGTGAAGCCACCGGTGAAGTACGAAATTGAATAGCGCTGTAGATGCTAGCTGAGGGAGTGAAGATCCTTCTCTTTCTTTCTCTGAGCTTAATGTGGCACCGAAGAGGACTTGTTGGCCCATTGAATGAAAACAAAACAAAGCAAAACAAAACAAAAGGAAGGAGGGAACAGATAAGCAGTGTCGAGCCCTTTGGACGCTCCCGATTTGTGGAAGCCTGCAGACCGCGCATCCTCAAAAAAAAAAAAAATGCTGCTGTGCGCCACACAGTGCTTCGATACGCCCCTCTGCACTCACAGGCCGCTGTGGCAGCTGCCAATCAATCCCTCCACAAGTCCTGGCACATCATGTCTTCTTCTTTTTGTTTGAGAAGGTACCGGTTCTCTCTGCCCTCTGCTTTCGAGTAGCGGCAGTAACAGATCAATTCATAGAGAGAGAGAGGCGTGCGCGCCGACAAGGGGAAATCGTAATGGGTCCTTCACCGTCACCGCCTTCGTCAGCGTGGCACGTAAAGGAGATGAGAACAATTGCCGGGCACACAAATGTTAAAATATAGAGTATAATAGGTATAGATGCGCAAAGCACAATAACAGCACCCGTGGTGGTGAAGCCGCCAACGTAGCGGATGCACGCCCCTCGCGCAACGGGCACGAGGAATGGCAGGTCCATCAAAGTAAAGAAGATGGAATAAGACCGCATGAAGGAGAGGAGAGAAGGAAGCGTTGTTTGTGCGCGCCTCCACCACCACCACCACCACCACCACCCGCACGCACACGAAACACTTTACTCCGTCTGCAGCCCCAGCCTTTCGATCAGCTTGTCAGCGAGAGAAAAAATGGTGGCTAACGTTGGGCTGTCCTTCACCGCATTTGTCCCCACAAACTCGCTGAACGAAACGCCTTCCTCGCATGCCTTCATCAACAGCGGGTCCAGCGGCACGCTCCCCCATAGAGGGATGCCAAACTCAACACTGAGTCGAAGTCCAGCGCCCTCCCTCTGCCCTTGCGTATTGAACTCTTTCGGAAAAATCTCTGATTCGCGGTGACAGCCCGGGCACACAAAGCCGCTCATGTTCTCCACCAGTCCCAGCACGGGCAGCTTCGCTTTTTGGCAGAAATTAACTTCGCGGCGCACGTCCGCCTCGGCGACGCGCTGCGGCGTTGTCACGAGCACCGCCCCGTCCACCCCGCCCTCTGTCTGCTGCAGCAGTGAGTTCACCGTAATGTGCTCATCAGACGTGCCGGGCGGTGTGTCGACCAGCAGCACATCCAGATCCCCCCACATCACATCCTTCAAGAACATCTTAATCACGCCGTTCTTGCGTGGACCGCGAAAGAGCACGGCCTCGTTCTTGTCCGCCAACAAGTAATGCATCGACATCATCACCACGTTTTCATCGACGAGAACAGGCTCAATGCCGCCCGCGCTCTGGTGCACGTCCTCGCCGCGCACGCCCGTCAGACGCGGTAGCGAGGGGCCGCAGATGTCCAAGTCCACCAGCCCCACCGTGAATCCGCGTGCTCCGAGAGCAAAGGCAAGCTCCTTCGTCATGGTGCTCTTGCCCACCCCGCCCTTCCCGCTAATCACCATGACCTTGTGCTTGACCCCGGCGAGGCGCTCGCGGATGAGGGGGAGGTCTGGATCTGGTCCTTTCGGGGCGGAGGCGCAGATGGCCGCGTTGGGGCAGCCCTGGCAAGACGGCGCGATGCCCGCCTGCGCGCTCTCCGGGCCGACGCACTCCGGATTAGCATCTTGCATAGCAGACATGTGTGTGTGTGTTCTTCTGCTGTTGCTGTTTTTATTGCTGTTGCTATACACTGCGCCTCCCCTAGGTGCAACACAGAAGATTGGATAGCAAGATCTATAGATAGATATAGATATAGATATAGATATAAATATAGATAGCAACATGATGTCAGCCTCAAGAGCGAAGATCGTGCTGCACTGCATAGGAAGCGAGTGGCAGCAGTGAACTGCGCTTCCTCGTTTGTGAAAAGATTTACGCGTGAGGCGAAGGAGCACCAGTATCTCAACATATATATATATATATATATATATATGTAAACACAAGCACGCTTAACGTGCCAACCCGAAAAAGAAAACGATATGTATGAAGCCAAATAGCGGGAGTTGCCGCCACATGTATGCCTGTCTCTCCCTCCCCCCAGTCATCGTCACACGCTCCGTTCGTTACCCAATGAGACGAGAAGACGCAGGCATGCCCACGTGTTACTACGCAGGATCCCGCACCTCTGTTGCCACCACGTAAAACTCCGAAAGAATACGGTGCAGCAAGTTCACGTCAAGGCTGGCACCTTCGCCAAATGTAGTGTAGTCTGTCGCCTCCTTCAGATACGTCATAAGGTCCACCGGGGCGTGCTGCACCACGGCGTCGCCATCGCTGATTAACTTCTTCAAGTGGTGAAACACATTGGCGCCCGCTGCACTCTTCAACTCGGGTGGGGTTGCTTTGTAAATTACCTCGACAATGCTACGAGCATTCAGTCCGCCCGCGATTTCGTTTACCTTGTCGGGGTTGTGTTGAACCGTGTGGGACGCATTCTGCGCGACACCCAGCGTACGGTCCCGCAGCACCTGTAGCACCTGATGCTCCCGCAAGTTTCGATGGCGGATCGTCTCCTCAATGCGCGCCGTCCCATCCTCCACTACCGGGCCGTGCGCCGAGTACAACCGCAATGGCCGCAGGTCCCTCAGCAAATGCAACGAAGCCATGTAGTCTTTAAAGCTTGAGAAGACCGACGAGCCGGTGCCGAGGATCGTGTCCCCCGTGAAGAGTGCCTCCTCCTCTTTGAGAAAGGCGCACACGTGGTCATCGGTGTGCCCAGGCGTGTGCAACAGCTGCAGCGTCGCGCCCTCCACCACAATCTCCACAGGCGGCAGCACACACAGCCCGTCGAAACGGGTCGGTGCATACTGCGACGGCTTCTTCAGCAGCTGCACCTGTGGAAAGAGTTTGCGGACGGTGTCGACACCTCCGATGTGGTCCTCGTGCCAGTGCGTGAGGAGCAGAGAGGAGATGCGCACCGGACTGCCAAGCCGAGTAGATTCGTCTACTACCACTTTGCTCAGGAGGTCGCCATAGCCTAGCACGCCACCACCCGAGTCGATCAGCACACGCTCTATGCCTGTACCAACTAAGTACGTGTTAGATCCCTGTAGAGTCATGGGACTGGGATTGAGGCCCATTATTCGGATCACCCGACTCGAGAGGGCAGCGATAGCCGGCATCGCCTCTCCCGCAGCCATAGAAGTCGTCTGCATTGCTGTTGATCTCAGTTTGACGCGTGCAGCAGACGAGGGAGAAACGCAAGAGAAGAAATGATCCAAAGTAGCTCCTAACAACGACAATAATAAGAAGTTGATAATATAATTTCCGTTTTTTTTAAAAAAAAAGGAGGCAAAGCCGATGAAGATGCACAGCACTCGTAGCAGCAGACCATCTATATGAGAAGCAGCAATCTGCTGTTGTTGTGTGGGTGGTTTATCGTCAGCGAGGTGATAGGCTGAAGCAGAAAAACGAGCACGTGCCACTGAACGAGAACGGCAAAGCAACAAAAAAGAGCTTTGGCTTGCGCCACTATGAGTTTGTTTGATTGACCCACCACCACCCTCTCTCTCGATCTATTCGCTCCCCGACACACGCACTCGCCTTTTTTCTTTTTTTGGAAAGCACCTACGAGTCAGATGGCGACGATGACGAAAACAAAAAGAAGCCACCGTATGTGAGCGGCTGAATGGCTGCTTTCCTGCGGTGATTGCTGTTGGGGTAATGAAGCGCTGGAGCAGTTGTGAGCATCGTCTTTCAAGGCAATGAACAAGGAAGAAGCGGAGCAATGGAAGAGAACAATGCAGGAAGCAAAACAGAGAGAGGAAGAACGCAACTGATGAGACACTTTTGTATGCACCCTCCAATTGCCGTATATACATGTAGACTGATGTCAGCAGCACACTTTACTTTCATTCCTCGAGTAGGAACAAATTCCAATATACATATACATATACATAGATATATATATATATATCTTCTTCGGTGACGTGTCTATCAAATACCTCCTACTCACGCACACAAAAACCTCCGCTTCAACTCTACAATTGTCGCCTACGGCATCTCACGCGCCATCAAGGCCGGCTGCACTCCTCCCCCCACCCAACCCCCTGCCTCTCCCCTTCTACGCAGACAGGGATGATGTTGCGGCTCCTCACGCGGTCGTGGCTTCAGACTTCGTCTTCATGTCCTCTGCTGTGGAGCTGTTGACCGCACCTTCTCGCATCTCCTTGCGCAGTCGCGGGTGCGGACGAATATGAGGCGCATGCCGATCGATTTGCTCCATAATAACCTGATAAGCGCGCTGGCAGTGGAGACCCGGAAGCGTGCGGTTACTCCTGTCTTGCGCCACCATCAGCAGCGGGGAGTCTTGAAACAGCCACCCACTCAGGGGCATCTCCGCGACAGGCAGCACGGTGCTGGGTGGGAGCGGGTGGCCGGTTAAAATGCTTGTCTCGTATGCCCAGAGCTTCGCCACATTGCGCATGTTGTAGCCGCCACCGCCAAGCACCAGCGTTGGTATCTGCAGCTCTCGCACCGCCTGCACGCACTGCCCGTGGCCAAACGACGTTAGGTTCAGCAAGCCGATACGGTCACCGCCTAATGAGTCTGCGCCGCACTGCAGCACGATGGCGTCTGGGTGGAAGCGCTCTACGATGCGATGCAGAGCGTGCTGAAAGATATTCACATAGAAGAAGTCTGTGATGCCGTCCCAGACCGCAATGTTCATGCTGAAGTACCGGCCATCCCCGTAGCCGACATCGCGTGGGTGTCCCGTGCCGGGAAAGAAGCTCTCACCGAACTTATGCAGTGAAAGCGTGAAGACGCGATCACTCTGGCAAAAAGCCTCGTCCACGCCGTCGCCGTGGTGCATGTCGATGTCGATGTACAGCACCCGGTCATGGCACTTCAACAGCTCCAAAATTCCCAGCACAATGTCGTTGACGTAGCAAAAACCGGAGCACTCTCCACACTTGGTGTGGTGCATACCGCCACCCCAGTGCACCGCGATGTCCACCGCACCGCTATTCAGCAGCACCGCCCCCATTAGTGTTCCGCTGGCCGTTGCGATTGAGTGCTCCATCAACCCCTCTACCGGAGGGCAGTCGCCCGAGAAGGCCGCCATCGACGTCTCCGTGTTCCACAGCCAGCTGCGGCAGCTGTGCAGGCCCATGTTTGCTAAATACGTATCCGTGTGGTACTCCATTAACTCTTCTATCTTCACGAGCGGCGGCACTACGGTGCGACAGTGTGCGTCCATCTTTAGCACCCGCACAATCTCCATAGCCGCCAGCACACGGTAGGGCTTCATGGCGTGCTGAGGGACAAGGGCAGAAATGTCCATGTCGGATGCGTAGCCGGAGGTGTCGATAACGGCCACGCGGCTGCGGCTCTCGGGGTTGGCGAGGGAGGTGGCCGCCACGCTCGCAGCTGCAGAGGCACACATAACGAAGAATCCTTTGTGCTTTGGGCGCTGAATGGACCTTCTATTGTTTTCTATAGAGCTCGAGAGAGAAGTACAGAGCGATAGCAAAATGAAGTAAAACAAAAAAAGACGAACTTTGAAAGAGCCCCATCAAGAGGAGGAAACGCCTTGAACACTGCGAGTGCAACACACCGCTACGCGCCCCTTTAAAGCAAAAGAAGTGGCATGGACTTTTACCCCTTTCATTGTTCACAAGGGACGCTAAGTGAGGCTGAAATCCTTGTGAGTTGCAACGCACTATGCTAACTTCGAAACTTCAAGCTTGCTGTGTCTTTCTCTCTCTGGTGGTCCCTCAACAACTGTGTAGAGCATAAAGAATGTGACGGAGGAAATAAAAGCCTCCTTGGCAACCGGCAATGCGCTCCCCACACACGCACAACTAAGAGGGAGAGAAAGCCAATAGGCATGATCGGCCGGCACAGCCGCACCAACGAGGTCAACAACTACGTAAGAAACCTGTGCGACGAAAGACTGCGTTGGTGAGGAAAAAAGCGTCCACCACGTGGCACGTACGAGCAAGCACCTTAAAGGATTTTCAGTGACCCTTGCAATTCACCCTCCTCTCCCCAGCAACTCCATCGCCGTCAGCGCGTCACGGCCCTCTGTTTCTCACACTTCTTCTGCACCTAATACTTACCTAGATCCCACGCGTAGCCGATGTTGCGAAACGTCACCCGGCCTTCCCGCACTACCAAGTGCTCGTACACGGGCTTTTGAAAGAACGAGGACAGCCACGGCCCGACTATTGGAATGCTAGTGATTCGCTGCCCATCCACGACATGCACGAAGCCTTGCCGTGCAAACGTGTGCGAGGTCAGTGGCTGCAGCCCAGAGGTCCACGTAAGCCGCAGATGCTCGCTTTCCTGCGCGCGAAGCGCCACAGCAGCCGGTAGGCCCCGCACGACGCCCCAGAAGCTTCCAAAGTGGACAGAGGGGGTCATGAAGCTTAGCATCTCACGTGTTTCGCCATCGTCCTCAGCCATAATGAATTGCTCTGCTACCGCTTTGTTTTTGCGCAACCAACCATCGAAGTCGTCAACGAAGAACTTCAGCTTACGGCCGTTGTACGACATTGTTGTGTAAGCGCGTTTGACGAAGACTGAGCCGTTGGGGATGCAAATATATAAAGAACTATGGGAAGAGCGCAGGCTGTGAGCGATAGGTATAGGTGCAAGTAACAACGCCCCTACAAAGAGAAACAAAGGAAAACACAAAAAAAATTGCAAGGGAGGGAGGGAGGGGGATCAACGCTCTCTAAAAGCACCGCTCAACGATTTCCAAAGCAGGCCCTTAATAAGAAGAAAATACATGAAAAGCAGCACAACTCCGCACTTTCTTTCTGTGTGTGTGCATCCGTGTGGCAAGCCGCGTGGGTGTATCTGAGACCTGTACGTGGCTCCGTGCTCTGAAACTGCACCAATACTATGAAAGTGAAAAGCCCTTGAGCCAATCATAACACAATATGATTTACATTTTTAAAAAAGGAGAAAGTTAAAGCGACAAGAAGTAGACTCGATGGAAAGATCAAGAGGGAATCCAACGCTTGGTGTGTTTTGATCGCACACGCGCGCACACAGCACGGTAGCTCTCTTCCTCTTGCAGTTGTTGTTGCTTTGGGGGGGGGATTCCGTGGGATGCAGTGAAGAAAGATGCTTCGCACAGTTTCATCACACGTGTGGCACTCTCGACTTCTCTTGCAGGCTCGGAGTTTTTTTTTTCGTAATGAAGCTGCGCAAAACAAATCAATGAGAGCATCGGCGTGAGTTCCTGATTTGCGTTCTCAGTCAAGTGCATATTCGTGTGTGGAACTATTCAAGATACAAAACCCCTTCGCCATCCGTTTTACAGCTCCCGCGGTAGATCTGCACCTTTTGTACTTTGTATTGAAAAGGCGTTTCTATTTATCTTTTTCTCGTTGTCGAACGCCGTTGAACGTCGTCGTCAATGGAATAGAATAAGATGTTCACGGTACTTCATGAGCACGATCTCCTCATTCAGGCGCAGAAGAAGCAATGGGAAACGCCATGAGAGCCTAAAACAGCACGATAAGAGAAGGAGGAAAGAATGCAAGTGCACCTGATTCAAATCGTATGTAGTGTGGAAAAATATGAGTTGACAGAACAACTGATGAAACTTCAGTCGACGTGCTTCACGTAAGCGCACGAAAATTCAACCCCAGCAGCGACAAACGGCAAGTTAGAGTTAAAAAGAGAGAACGAGAGATCCTTTTAAAACAATGGCACATCCAGTCAACAACAGGTAAAAAAAGAAAAAGAAAAGCAACGGTCCAGACAGGAGAAGGCGCATAAATAGATTGACTGAAAGGGTAAACTCAAACGAAGAAGAAAAAGGCTACAGAAATTTACGTGATCTTTGCAGACAAGACGTGTACTTCCCCTCAAAGCAGCACAAAACATTTAAAAGAAAGGGTACATGTTTTGTGTACCGTGTTCTTCTAATGTACTGTCCTGAGATCCCCTCACGCGCACTTTAAAAAAAAAGAGAGAGAGAAAGCAGAAGACGCACATTCGCACACCAAGCACCATTCACCCCTCATTTCATTCCTCCTGCGAGTACCTTCCTTCGCTGAGCGTCTCTCAGGCTAACTTCAAAAGAAGAAAAAAAAATGACGGAATCTGAAAAGGGGGCATTACCACACCAAACACGCAAACAAATAATAAACAGTCAAGAAAACGAAGACGGAAAAAAAAAAAGAAAAAAATTGGATCAAAGCCACCAACAACGTACCATGAAAGAGAGAAAAAACACAAAAACAAAAGAAACCCGTTGACGCTCTACAATAACCAACATCAAAAACACAGCGGTCCACGGTGTGTTGTGGTGCACTCAAACCAGGAAAAAAAAAAAATGGGGGCGGGAGGGGCGGGAGGGCTTCGCTCTGCATGCGTCCTTCACGATTCTTCTCTCTTTTCAGTCCTACAGGAAGAATCCAGCACAGAGCTGGCAAAGATCCAGATGGCCACACGCGATGTTAGCGCGTTGAAGATTTAGTGTTGGCAACTCACTTCACAGCCTCTACGGTCTCTACAAAATCACTTTCTGCGCGACGTGATGGCCGGTGGCAGCTGGCGTCGCACTGTCGCAGGGTTCTTCGATGCAGCACCGCCTTGGTTGCTCAAATCACAGCTGACATCAGGACTAGAGAAGGAGCTATTTAACGAGTTTGCCGTCGAGGTCGCATCGCAACTCTTCTGCGTCTTGGGCGACCGTGTCCGCGCAGACCGCCTCTCCTCACCGTTGCCGCGCCGCTTCCCATTCGGAGCGCTCTGTCGCGATGGAGATTGCGCAGGAGACTGCACGGGGGATGGTGGACAGCGGCGGCGGCTGCCACTCCGCGGCACAGAGCCGTTGTTGCTGCCGCTCTCTCCATTTTTCATCGCCTTCGACGGCGACGACGTACGCGAGCCGGTACGTGAGTTGGTGGAGGCCGAGGCATATGGGTCGAGTCCGCGTGGGTTCACAGCAGAGCGCGAAGGCGCGATGCCGCGGTAGGCGGCGGCGGTCTGCCGGCTCACGACCACCTCGCGGACGGGCATGTTTGACGCCTGCGGGCTGCTCGTCCGATGCGCCACTGCTCGCACGGCAGTGGGGCTGCTGGTTGCAGTGGCAACAGCAGTATGCGCCGTGTTGCTGTGGATATTAGCATTCTCTGTCGCTGCAGAGTGCTGGGCCGCTACGCGTGCCGCCGCGGCGGTGGCGGGAGGGGCAATAGGGGACGGGCTCGCGTTAACAGGCGACTTCGCTGTGGGCGAAGAGGCGATTCTCGTGCGGCTGCCTTTTGCGGCGGCCGTCGACGACGACTTCTTTGACATCGGCAGCGGAGAGCCGATTCGGTATTTGTGACTCGATGCGAGGGTCGCGAAGGGCGAGCGCACCTGCGAGGGCGGGGCGAGACGCGAGTAGTCAATTGAGCGCGTCGACTCCAGTGAGGATTGCCGAGGCTGAAACAGAAAGGAGTCCGCCTCCGCTTCGCGCGTCTTGGAGCGCTCCCGTTCGTTGAGGTAGGAGGAGGAGGACTGCGTGCGCGATGCAGGCGCGTTCGAGCGCAGCGTGGGTGGCCGCTCCACCTTCCCAACGGTCGACGACGTCGCCGTCTCGGTCGGGCCGCTGTGCACGACCACCAGCGTCTGTCGCCCTTTGGGACACGACCGCGGGTCCGACTCGAGCCGACGCTCGCACGGCGACATGCTACGGCTCAAGATGCTAGGCGAGCGGCGCGGCGTGCGTAGACTCGACGCACCGCGGAGGCCTATGAAGTTGCTCGGCTCTGTTGCAGCGGGATCGGCGTGGAAGAACGCGTTGGAGTTGACGACGGGGCAGGAAACCTTCGACTCAACGTCCGTACCTTTCTTCGTGTCCACAAAGGTAATCCGAGGCCGCGCAGCGGCAGCCTTGGTGCTCACCGGTGTGCCAACATCTACCTTCCCCGTACACAGTTTGTAGAGAGGGTTGGATACTTGACTATCGTACAGCAAGCCGTTGAGCAGCGTGTTGCGCAGCATCCACTGATCGTTATCCAGACCAAAATGGCTGTCGTCAACGTCCTGTGCGAAGACGTCTCGATCGACGTCGTGGCGCTTCGCAAATTGCCGCAACTGTCGCTGGAAGTGTGGCTTGATTTCTGCGTCTGGGTGGGCCATGTTCATATAAGCCAGCGCGCTCTCTAGCTTCCAACCGTACTTCATGATAAGGTAGGCAGTGATGAGGGCCGGGCTGCGGGACTTGCCGTACACACTGTGTACCAGCACGCACTCCCCGACCGCCAACGCCTCGTCAATGAAGTTGACCGCACGAGTGATGTTGTCATCGGCTGCGTCGAAGAGGATGGTGGTGCACACCGACCCTGCTGCGTCCTTCCACGGGAAGGAGAGGTAGTTGAAGCCGGGCTCGCCGGAGAAGAAGTCACCGACCTCCGCTCCGGCACAGTTGATGACGTACGTGATTTTGTTCATGATGAGAAATGTTTTATCGGCGGCGGCGCCCCTGTTTCCAACAAAGATGCCATCTTTCACGCGCACTGCTATGAGCTCATCCATTGCCTCCAGTTAGTTGTCGTTACTGTGAATACCGAACGAGCTCTGCGAAGCTCCCAACAGCGAGAAGAGAAGAAAAAAAATTATGTGTGAAAATGAAAACGAGAATACTACTCGCATAAAGAAAGCACCGCCCTTCTATCTTCTTGTTGTTGTCCTCCCCAACACAGCAATGAAACTATGAAGCGAGAATGATAGAATGGAGAATAGACGATGGAACTTCAATAATTAATAACCAATCGAATCCGCTGCTGAACTCACCGTACAAAATCAAAAAAAGATTTCTATAGAAAAGAATGAGTTCTGAAACTTTGAAAAAAAAAAAAACGATGAGCAGAGAAGGGGGAGACGAAGAGGCACAACGAAATGAAATGGTACTTCCAATTTGTCGTCTTTGTGAAAGCAAGTGATAGTTAACGGACATTGACATTGCGTGAGCAACTGAATCGTAACAAAGCGTTAGATATCTTCCGCTGCATCGCCTATTTACACATACGTTCAAAGCAAATCGTAGAGCCGCAGTCACGGCAAAATGCGTAGCTCTTTCAATCGCGTTACGATCCTCAAACTGCCACCCTGCGATACCCCCCAGTCGTAATTGACGACCTGCCCCACCACGTGAATGTCGACTGTAAGTACATAAGATAGCCTCTGATGGTTTTTTTTTCTTTTTTATTTATATATGGATTACTTAGCGCGCCTTAGAGATATGCATTCAAGTACGTCCTTAACAATTGATGAAACAAGAAAATCAAGGGAAAAAAATGATGAACGGGTTTAAGTAGCTAAGTTTTTGTTTTCTTTCTTAGATTTGATGGCGTACCTGCTGCCCATCTCGCTGTACTTCGTCCTCCGTTGCCTTCTCCTATAGAAAAACAAAAAAGATAGGATAAGTTGCACACCGGCCAACCCTGTATGCGCTAACCTTTCTTTCGTCAATAAGGCAGAATAGAAAACTTTTACTTTCCGCTGCTGTTCTTTTCGTTTGTTTGTTTACATACTACCGAAACTGTTTACAAATGGCCCATAGCTCAATCCACAACAAATCAGCCTTCGTCCCTCCAATAGCCGGGTACCCTGCAAAACGCCATGCGAAGGGTAGTGAGAGAAAACAAAAATGAAACAGAAACAACGTAAGGGGGAAAAAAAGTGATTGTAAAAAGAAAATGGTGGAGATACAAACAGATCTATTGACTCCTTGTCGGCCATGCAGTCTTCCTAGGCATACATACACACTGAAGCACATGATTTCGTGTAGCAATGGCATAGTCACAGCCGGTGTGTAATACGAAGCCGCTCATTCATCGTAATCAAGCTGTATGCACCATTCTCTTCTTTCCCCCATTGTTTACTTCTTGCGGTTCCTCTTGCCCTTGCCCTTCTTGCCATCGTCCGAGTCGTCGGAGTCGTCGTCATGCTGCTGCTGCTTTTTCTTGTGGTGACTCACCTCCGTTGACTCGTCGTCACTGTCTTCTTTGTTGCCTGCCTTCGCCACCGCCTTCTTCGGGGCCTCAACCTCCTCCGTCATGTAGAAGTAGTTGCCAAGTGCCTTCTGTTCGCGGTCCTTCACGGAGTCCAGTTTGTTGATGCGGGGACGGAAGTTGGTGGGGTCGCGGCGGAAGGTAATGTTGAGGCTCTTCAGGAACTTGTTCATGCCTTCCAACAGGCCGCACGGCGTCTTGGCCGTGCAGTTCACCGCTGGCGTACCCTCGTACACGATGACCTTGTCGGCCAGGTAGGTGGCCATGATAAAATCGTGCTCGACGACGAAAGCGGTACGCTTGCTGTGAAGGATGAAGCGCTTGATGACACGAGACGCAATGATACGCTGGTCAGAGTCCAGATAGGCACTAGGCTCATCGATCAGATAGATGTTGGCCGGTGTACCGAGCGCGATGCATATACCCACACGCTGCAGCTGACCACCAGACAGGTTCTGCACCTCCTGGTCCAGAAGCTCCTCGATTGTGAGAGGCTTCAGTACATCGGTCTGAAACTGCGGGTGGCAATACATGTCGTAGATTTTCGTCTGGAGGAGATCGCGCACGGTGCCCTGGAACTTTGGGGCAATCTTCTGCGGCTTGTAGCTGATCGACAGCTTCGGCACCTCGGCGTCGTTGTCGGGCTTAACGTGGCCGGCAAGCATGCGAATGAAGGTCGTCTTACCACAACCGTTTTCGCCGAGCAGCACCACAATTTCGGAATCGGAGAAGGTACCTGCGTCAACGGAGAGGCTGAACGTGCCGAGGTTCTTCGTCATTGACGGATACTCGTTCATGGCACGGCGCTTGCTGACGCCCTCATCGATCTCGTCTGCGATGTGGAAGGTCAGGCTCTCGTCGCGGAAACGCAAGTTCTCCGTCGGCACGAAACCGTCTAGGAAGATATTGATACCTTCACGCACACCGTAGGGCATGGTCACAACGCCGTAGATACCGGGGACACCGTAGAGCACGCACACGAAGTCGGACATGTAATCCACGACAGAGAGATCGTGTTCGACGACGACGACGTAGTTCGTCTCGGTCAACATGGAGCGAATAACCTGCGCAGCTGTGATACGCTGGCGCACATCCAAGTAACTAGAAGGCTCATCAAACATGTACACCCGCGCGTTCTGTACGCAGAGAGCGCCGATTGTGAAACGCTGCAGCTCACCACCAGAAAGTTTGTCCAGCGTGCGGTTCGCCACATTCTTCAAATCCAGCACATCCATAAAGTGATCTTTCATGTGCCGCTCATCTGCCTTGGCCAGAAGCGCGTCCACCTCGCCGTTGTTCGTCTTCGGCACCTTATCGACGTACTGCGGCTTCAGGAGAACGCGCATCTTGTCGTCAAGTAGATGCTGGAAGTACGACTGGTGCTCCGAGCCACGGAAGTACTTGAGCACCTCATCCCACCCGGGCTCATCCTTGTAGCGGCCAAGGTTGGGCTTGATGCGGCCCTTCAAGATAGAAAGTGCAGTCGACTTACCCGTGCCGTTGGCACCTACCAGGCCAAGCACCTGGCCAGGACGAGGAAGAGGAAGGCGGTGAAGCTTGAAGCTGTTCGGGCCGTAGCGGTGGACTGTATCTTTCTCTAGGTTAGACGGCAGGTTAATGATGCGAATAGCATCATAGGGGCACTTCTTCACGCACAAGGCACAGCCGATGCAGAGCTCTTCCGAAATCTTTGCAATGGTACTTTGGTGGTTCACCTCAATACACAGCTTACCCTGCAGCACAACTGGGCAGCATTTGTGGCACTCGAGGTTACACTTGCGTGGTTTGCACCGATCGGCGTTCACTACCGCAATACGGGTGAGCTTTGACTGCTCCTCAGCCTGCCTCTTCGGTGGCATTATGTGAACGAAAAAAGGGAGCAAAGAACGATTATCTTTTGCGAGGAAAGAAGAAATGTTATGCGAATACAGAAGAAAGGGAGTTTTAAAAAAAAAAAGAAGAGAAGAGAAGGAACACAGGTAAATAAAACTTAAGTGAGAATGATACGTTGAGCAACAACTCAACACAGAATAGCGCTTGAATGATAGCACTTCAGATGGCTTCAAAGAGATGTCCCGTGGATATAAAAGCGCTGCTCTGCAATAGGAACGCAGAGGACATGCTAGCTTTGACCGATTGCGAAGAACCAAGAGGAAAAAGGTCATTTTTGTATTTAAAGGCAGAAAATAAAGCTGCTCGAGAAACAGTAATTATTAGTCGCTTCTGACAATTCAAGGATGAACATCAACGCAATTCCGGAAAGGGAGGAAATATAGAGAGCACTATACATGGTGGTAGCTAAACTTAGCTTTTAGCCGAAAGAATGAACGAAAGGGTAGAAAGCAGGTGGCTTGTTGCTTAAATCATTAAATAATAGTAGGCCCTGAAAAGATGGTCATAGAACTTGTAGCATAGCGCTTGCAAACGTCACGTGTACTTTTTGTCGGCGGCGGTGGCAATCAAATTGTTGATGAAGCCCTTGTAGTTAACTTTGCCCCTCTTCATGAACCCCGTTCTCTCTAGTCGCTGGCGCAATTCGTCGAGCTCGTTCGCTGACAGCATTTCACCCTTTTCGCCCATCAAATAAAGAAAGAGGCTCGCATCTACGAACCCCGAATCCTCTGGGTCAAAAGGCGCGAAGGCAGCGTAGAGTTCGAGTGCGTTACCGTTGTCACCGATGATCCCAAACTCTGGGTTTGAAGACGCTGTCGCCAACAGTACAAAAAACTGCGCAAAGGTCACGGGCTCATCTGGATCAAAGCGGCACTGCTCGAGAAGGCGATTGAAACCGGCATCGCCAAGATTGGGGATAACATAACACAGAAGATGTCGTACTTCAGCGGAGCTGACAGTGCCGCTGCCGCTCGAGTCTAGTACAAAGAACGCTTCTTTCAACTCCGCTACATGGTCGTGAGAAATGAGAGAAGACATTGTAGCGAAATTGGTCTGCGCCGGACCAACACCTTTTGGTGGCATGATTGCGTGCAATATGTGCTCTGGGGTTTTAAAGGGGAGCTAAGGAAAGGGAAGAAAAAGTGTTATGTAAAGAAACAGCAAGTAGGTCTTTAAAGAAGGTGCACAAATAAAAAAGCTTTAAACCACCATCTAGAGTGCCTATTGGTAAGAAGCGCATCAACTGCTCTACAGTAGCCCTTTGCGTGAACTAGCCCATCGCGAGTACTTGTTTGACTTAAGAAAATGGGTATATCACATCTTGGACGTCCATCTCCTTGATAGCAAAGCTGCCTTTCACAACCATTAAATTCGAATATCATTGAGTGTGTATGATAAGCAAATGAAAGGAACAACAAAATTGAAATACGCTAACAAAATATCTTTCGTTTGAAAGAAGCAACTGAAGAAAGAAAGAAAACATCACCGGCTCATTTCATATCATAAAACGGTATGGAGCTGTGGGCCTCACCGCTCTTCGCCTCCAAGGCGCAGTTAAGGTCAGACTTCTCCGCACGGCCCTGCGTGTGCTCGAGGGATGGCATGAGCTCTGGCATAGGCTGGAAACTAGGCGCGGAAGCGTTGGTGGGTCCTGTACCATGCATCGCTTGCAATAAATGCCCGGTCGACTGAAGCCGTTCCACAAAATTGTCCACACGCTGCAGAGAATCACCTGTTTGTTGATTCATAGACTGCTGCAACGTGCGAACAAGGCTGGCCAGCTGAACATTGTCGTTGCTGCGTAAAGACGACACCAGAGCATTTAACACGTAATCGGCATTGTATTTACGACCGGAACAGAACTCTGGCCTTCGCGACCGTAGCCACTCAAAAAAGTTGACGAACGGATTTGTTTGACGAAAGGCTTCAAACTCCTTCTTCAGCTGATCCTGTTCATCTCGATTAAACTGGATAGCAAAGACCAGGTGCTTCGCCTGTATTTCCACGCTAGCGGTCCACAATGGCATTTCCAAACCGTTCACACCACGGGTAAACTGGTTGAAGAAGATTTTGCCAGAAAAGTAAACCAACGCGCATCCCGTAAACAGCATCATCCAATCCACTTTACCTCGGCCTTGAACGTTCTGTCCACCAAAATTTCCAAAGTCCTGGGACCTGGCGTCACCAGCAGCCTGATGGGCAGCTGTTTCGTTAATTCCCATTGTCGAAAAGTGGCCATAATGATGCTCCGCTATGGGAGGTATCTGCATTCCCCGATACTTCTGCTGGATTTTCTGGCGAAGCTCTTCCTCACGCGCACGTTCCTCTGCACTTTGCTCCAACAGCAGGTTGCACGTCCTGGAAAACAAGAATCGTCCGCTTCGCATGAAGCTTGGTGACGGCAACTTGACTCTACGAAGCATTCTCTGATGTGCCTTACAGTTTACAATATATAGTGCTAGACAGTTAAAAAAAAAAAAAACTGATGTTATGCTAAAATGATGATTAAGAATAAAAGGGGAAAAAGAAGAGGATTGTTTTCTGTAAATTAAGAGTGAAGCTTTGACTACTAATATATTCACGTATCTTCTTCTATAAATAGTTCACTGGTAAGAGCTAGCCAATTAAACACCACAAGCGACACAAGCAAGGACTCGAGCAACAAAGTATTATCTTATTTCATATCCTTGTCGCATATGTATATGTTTTCTTCTGTAGCACCTAGATTGCAGATAAAGTCAGCGTTGCTCCACTGAACTCTCTGACGAGCCTACTGGAAAGTGATCAATTTTAGCCTTAGTTCTGCTTGCCGTTGAATGAGAAAGAAATGTTCCAATCGCTACTGCAAAAATACCAGCTGTCACGACACTGAGTATCGGGAACAACAGATCACTGTCACTGAGAAATTGATAGTCCATTTCCACTAGCGAAAGGAAAAGAGAGAGCAAAAGAGGCACGATACAAGAGGAGAGAGCTGAGCATTCAAAACAGAAAAAAAAAGTGACAATAACAAGGAGTTGGTGGGTTAAACGGCAGCCTTTCCCATATAGCTGTCAGCTTACTCCTCATTCTTCTGCACTGGTTCACAGCATCACAAACAAAACAAAAGCGCAAAGCTTCAACGCTGAAAGCATAAACACAGAAAAATGCTTCCAATTGATGAAAAGCTGCCAAGAACAGCTTCTTTTGTAGTTATAAGTTGTTCAAATCTTATTCATGCAACAGCAAACAGCTTTTGCAATAGCAACTCGATACAAGACCGTAAACAACGCCGTAGCAGAGTTGCCCAACGCCAACATTGATGTGCCTCGGCTTCACTTGCGTAAATTTCAAAAGTTGTGAGGCACAGAGATTTCCCTCCCTCGAGATCAATATTTTTATTCATAATAACCAAATAGACTTTCCCTGTGCTACCTGAGGCCGCCAAGTGCTGGAATCTACCCAAATAAGGGAGGAAAGAGACAGCAGCCGAGGAGCTGAAAGCATTTGTACCTCCTCACTCCCCCCACAAGCCTGGACATCTACCAACCCCTGTACTGTGCCGATGCCTAGCCTTCAAATTTTCGCTTGTGCTAATGAGCTATCTATATTACACTCTTTCAGACATAAATTCCAGTCCATTGAGCGCCACTGGGTTATCCTTCACTATCGAGTTCACAACTACCGATATACCCTTCCTTCCAGCCAATCTAAGTACGTGTGTTTTGTGCCGATATGTACCAAAAGACGATGCCAAAAGCCTACCAGAAATTCATGTAGTTCATAACACCAAGGAGAGACCACGGAATATAACTGCCTACATATAAAAGAAGCGTTGAAACATCACTCGACACCTTTGCTTAGACATCTTTCTCATGATAATTACACATACCATCATCATCTAGAAGCTCAGCCCGTGTTTCTTGTTGAAACGATCCTCAGAACGATGACCAACGTACCCGACACCGTTGATAGCAACGATGACCTCTACAGAGAGACCTGCACACAGCAGATGAAAATCACCCACCCTTCACCAAGCGCTTCACTTAATTGCTGAAATTTGGAGGCGCTCCCTTAGCAGACCCTTCATCCCACCAGCATCAGTCAGAGAGGTTGTCTTTAACACAAATGCGCACACGCACGCGAATTTCGCTGCCTACCCAGCAATGCCGCAAGCCACAGCAAGACACAGGCGCTTTCCATGTCTTTTTGAGATCCGTGTGGAAAAAATGGATGGTAACGAAGGCATTGATACGAACGACTTCACTTCCAAGAATTCCTCCCCACGCTGTGGGTGGGGCACGAACTTCTTCGTTACCCCTGCCTCTCATTGCACGTAGCGTGCTACTTGGCGCAGCTTCCGGTGTTTGCCTTGAACGCGGACTGCTACCTTGGCACCGGCCCCCACAACTCAAGCCTGAAACTCTCCAGATACACGGAAAAAAAGCCCACTTGACGAATAATGCAAAGTGGAGACACAAAGCATAAGTTCACAACTTTCACCAACAGACTCAACGCTGAACACACTTCACCGCCCCCAGAGACTGGGTAAACCAACGCCTTCCCCTGAGAAGCGTTTACAACTGAAAACTTGCATCTTCAACATGTAGTGTACTTTACCACAATTAACCGTTTAAATTTACTGAAAATATTTTAAGATACAAAGATATCACACCAAATAACAGCAACCGCGTCTCGGATTCTATTGGCCACTGCAAAACGCTTTACCAACAGCACACAAGTGAATCCTACATCCCTCACCCTTACACACACCAATTTTGTAACTCAGCCACAACTTAATTGCCCACAGTATCCCCCCTCCCTCTCGCAAAAAGCACGTGCCCGGCAACCAAAAGCGTAAACAACTTGGAAGAGTATAACCAGCGCCCGATTAAATGCGAAATTTGTCCCCAATGCCACCTAGTACGTCTAGCACCTCTAGACTGCCCAACAGCAAGTAGTATTCTCCAAAAAACGCTTACAAAAGAAGCCATTGTGCCACCAACCCACTGTCTGCCCCAATCACCTCGAAACCAATCCCATGAGAAGCCATTGAGTTGAACAGTGTTGCGTTATACAACAAATATCTGCACCTCACAAGTAAGAACCGGTTTACCGGAGTACAGAAACTCTGAAATAGCACCGTTTGCCACTGAATTGCCTTTTCCTCAAAATCTGTCTTTCAAAGATCCCTCTAGGCTTTCGATAAAGGTGTTTGGAAACATCTTCGTAAATGCATGAGATCAGTTAACCTTCTGAAAATACATTTAACCCAAATGAATTTTTTTAGTTAACAATCGGGGAAAAAACGAAATTATTGAGTTTTGAAGACCTTATATTAGTATGGTGAAGGTGCGCGAAAGGCTTTTTGTTAGGGTGCACTCTCTTTTTCCATTAGGCTGTCTTTTGCTGTCGTTTTGTACTCTAGGACTCGCCGGTGTTGTCAATGGTATTAGACAGTCGGTAAGTTCGTGATGAGTGCTTGCTGTGCAAACACTTGATCCGTAGGGGACTTTTTTTGTGCTGTATGGCAGTTGGTCGAGTTTACTGTGGCTGTTACATATTTTGTTTTGTTTCTTTAATCTTAGGGAAGTGGTTAAGTTTAGTGTTTTTTTGCTGAGTGGTGCTTTAAGGTGCTGCGTTTCAGTGGTTTCTGTTATGGGCATCTGTAGCAGATGTTAAGGTTTTAACGGTTTGTGGCCTCGGGGGGAGGGGGGGGGGCGGGCGGTATTCGTGGATGTTTTGGGAGTGTGGGGGATGGAGGTGCTCTTTGCGTTTTCGTGTCGGAAAGTGAGCTGAAGGGCTGTGCTTGGCGTTGAGTTATACGGTGTCTTTGTTGGGGCTTTCGCTATTTGGCTCAGTTTGGTAACCGGACACTTCAATGGTATTAAAAGAGGGATCTGCTTGTACTGTAGTAGCTGATTTATGACGTCTGAGGGGGTGTTGAGGATTTTATGTTGGTGAGGGCTTCGTTTTTGTGCCGAGTAACGGGAAGAAAGGTTAGTGCGAGGGATCTCATGTGTAGGTTACCGGATCTGCATAGTATTGCGGTTTTAGGGGGTGTGGGTAGTATAGGGGCTGTTGGTAAGCATAATGCTACTGGGGGCTTGTTAAGTACGCGAAGTGGTGGTTGGGTGCTAGTGGTCGGTGGGTGGGTGGCGGATAATCAGTGGCGCGTAGGCGGGTAGAATGGTTCCACTAAGATCTCAGCGTGGAGATGCTTATGTTGATGGTAAAGCGGGTTTACTGAGGAAATCAAAGACGTGCCAAGTTCCTTTGGCTCAGCCGTGTCTAAAGCGTGTGCAGCTGTGGTGAGAAGTGGACGCGGATGCCAAGGTCAGCAGAGAGTGTGTTATGATTGTCAAGTGATATGACAATTAAGAGGTATGCTTCGATAGCTGTCTTATTGGGTACCTTTTTTCTGTTGAGTCTTTTTTACAGGGTAGTGGCGAAATGTTGTAACTTTCTTGGCATTGTGTTGCCACTAACCCAATTCTGTGTCCAGATTACCTACTTACGATTTAGGCGCCAAAGACAATGTAATCCGAAGTACTGCTCTCAGTGTCTTTATCGTCCTGTTAATCGTGGACATAAAAAAATGTGCAGAAGTGGAATGCTTTTCTCATTAATGATGCGAGAGGATTTATGAAATATGTACAACAAATATACAGTACTGTGATATTAAGGACATGGACTGCAAAAAGGAGAAGGATGGATGTCAACCTTTTTTGTCACGGCAATTTTGGTTTCTTGTTGCAGGTGCTGAAGAGACTGCTAAAGAATTTTGGACAGGAGTTTTCTTCCGAGTCCTTTTTCAGTTGCAATTCGAATTCTTGCTGTTGCTGTTGCTTAATTTTTTTTTTTCCAGATCACCTTGCGTTAATTCTTCTTCTCTGTACATCTTTCTTCACACAAGAGGACATCTTTCAAAAAAAAAAAAGAAAAGATACTGCTTTTTTTTGTACGACATTTGCAATGTGTTCTACATATTTGCTTAGAGTCGAGAGTCACTTTCGAGTAATTCCAAACGACCAGCCTTATAGTATCACAGATGAAATCGAGCAGGCAAAATCATCCAGAGATGTCAGGAGTTTTACGCCGTTAACGCGAGAGGGAATACAGCATATTTCTAAATTTTATCCACCTGTGAAAAATGCTGCAGACCTTGACGAGCTTCCAAAAAAGCTAAAAGGTACAGAAGAATTTGGGTTTTCACCTCTTTTCGATCCCGCACTTGTTGATGAATGCTGTCAGCGCGGAATTTTTCCACTGACTCAAGATATCGGAAGGGGATTTCACATTTTTATGCCAAAGGTCCACAAGATAAGAGCAGTCTGTGCGCTCGCAGCGAGTCCTTCCGAACGCAACACAATCAGCGGCTTTCCGTTCTGTGAAGACGATGAGGCAATTTTTAGGCGGAGCTGCGTCGGTCTTTCTCGAAAGCTATTAAAAGACCCAGATGAGTCCACAAGACGACCGTGCTTTGAAATGTTTATCAACCGAAAAGAAGATTTGGCTGACGTTTTCACCTTAATCCGGAAACAACACGGAGAGGATTGGCTGTGCAAACCGTTGCGCTTGTGCTTGTTTCACATGTTTTTTAATCCTGAGAAATATGGCACAAAAATTGTAATTACGGCTATTCGGCGGAGGAAGTACGATGGGGAGACAGAAAAGCCGGATTACGAGGAAATTATAGAAGGGGAACTTGTTGCGGGTGAGGTTGGGTTTCTAGTTGGCGACGTTTATTCTTCTGCTAGTGGTGCGTACTGCATCAATGGAGGCGGATCGTTACAGCTCTGCTTGACGGGCTTGTGTATGCATGCAGCTGGCTGCCGTGTGTGGGACCTTGGAATGGTGATGGACTACAAAAACACCCTTAATTGTATCGAAATGCCGCGAATGAAGTGGTTGAAGCTCGTTGCTGCACGCCGCTCTAATCCAAATACGAGTATACAAAAGTACTTGCAAGAATTCGAGTGTGGGCGAAGTGTGAACTACCTTTTGCAACGCTCGCCTGTGGTTCAAAACACCAACCCAGACAGTAAAGCTCAACAAAAAAAGCGATTAAAAGCAGAAGCCCGTGCTAGGAGAAAAAATGAAAAAGACTCGGCAGATTCATGATTTCCTTTCTTTTGAGTTTGCCAGATGGTGAATAGATGCTGGGTGATGATTTGTAACGCGCTCTCAATTCTGCTCAAGAAACAACTTTTTCATTTCTTTTTTTTTGTTACAGAATTAATTGTCAAAGTGTAAGGAATTGCACGCTATTCCTAAATTTGCTTTTTCTTTTTGTGCTTTCTGCATCTTCACTCATTGAGTTTATTTTAAATTATTTTATTTTTATTTGCTGACAATTATTGTTCACTTCGATGAAATGATAGCTTATGTGGTCTTATTTGCAGAAGAGAAATAGCCGTAAAACAATCAAAAAGAATACTACTAGTATACCCCCAAAATCCAATTAAAAAAGTAACTCAACGATTCGTACCTCTAGTATTACAAACATTTTTTCGGTTTGTACTTTTTGGACGGGTGCAAAAAGAAAAGTCTACATTAAAATATTTCGAATCATAATTAAATGAGAAAGTAACATTCTATGTGAACAATTGCTTCTCCCCTGGCCTTCTTTTCTCCTCCGTTAATTGCTCTGTTCTTCAATTTTATTTTGGTGCATTTCTTTTTGTCTTTAATTGCGCAACAACGACTAATAAATGCTCTTATTATCACTATTCCCATCAATTATTCTTGATACCGCATTGTGCAATTTTTAGGTGACTATCATGTCTGCACCGACTCCCCGTACCGGCATCATCGCCGGCTTCAATAAGGGTCACGTGACCACCCGCCGTGCGCGCCAGCCGTCTTCAAATGACCGCTATGCCGTGCCTCACAAGCGTCTGCGCGCTGTGAAGGCAATCATTGCCGATTTGGTAGGTCTCTCCCCCTTAGAAAAGCGTGTGCAGGAATTTCTGCGTGTGGGCAAGGAGAAGCGTGCACTGAAGTACTGCAAGAAGCGCCTTGGCGACTTCACCGCGGCCAAGAAGAAGCGTGCCAAGATGGAGGAGGCCCTTCGCCATGCCACGAAGAAGCACCACTGAGCAAAAGGAGGTTGTCACCATCTTTTTTTTTTGTTTCATTAGTTCTTACGTAACAAGAAAAGCAATAACATAACTAGAAAAGTGTGTTAAATGTACACAGTCCCAGAAGGGAGGGCAGCTCAAACACTTTCAGATGAAGTGGATTTTCGTATCAATTTTAGCGCGATTGCTAATCCGAAATCTATATCTCTTGAACAGTCGATATACAGGTCTGAAAATATGCGTGCATTTCATAGTCTCATCCTCTTTCTTCTGAATCTCCTCTTTTTTTTCTAAGGTTAAGATTCCGGTTTGCCTAAGGTGTTTATATATCGATGCAAAAGGGAGAGAGCAACTTAGTTGACCGTGACTCCATGACGGAGTCGCAGAAATGGTCCTACATTACTGACAACACATTGAAAATGATGAGTTTTGGGTTTCTGTGCGGCGGCGCAATTTCAATGGTTGTGTTTCGTTCCGTAACGTCACGTGCAGCGATTACTGCTTTTGGTACGGGGTGCGGAATCGGAAAAGCTTACGTGGACACGAAGTATGTTTTAGGCCACGACGTCGCTGCTGAGACAGCTTGGTCAGCCCGGGTAGCTCCAGGGAAAGAAAGTGTTTGAGAGTTATACTTTTTAAAAAATTTCTGCGTCCGTCTTACATACTATCTGTAGCTCTAGAATTTGCAAAAAGGAAAGAAAAGTGGAGCTAGATTGATGAAGCTGTGAAAAGCTTTTGCCGCAGTGGCTGCCTTAAAGTTTCACAGATCATCAAGTGCATGTATCGGAAATATTCAGCGGGCCAGCTATAGAACAACAAAAATGAGCTAAAAAAATAGCTGACAATACAGAAGAGAAAGAATTCGTGCCATTTTTTTTTTCTTGTCGATGATTATTCATTTTTGTTCTCTCTCCTTTCCTCTCCTTCCTGCTTGATTATAAATTGTAAATTCAATTTTTTTCTATCTCAAACCTGCCAGCTGCCAATTTGTGTTCATTCCACTTTCTTAACCTTCACCACATATCCAAAGATGATGCGCCGTGTCCTCGCTCAGCCCGCCGCCCGTCGTGCGGCTGCCGCTTCTAGCGCGCTGGTCGTGTGCCCCCGCAAGGCCTCCACCGTGGCCATTTCCGTTCAGGGCCTGCACTACGTCGGCACCGGTCTGGCCGCCATCGCTCTGGCTGGTGTGGGTATGGGTATTGGTACGATCTTCGGCTCCCTACTGATCGCCTGCGCTCGCCAGCCAAACCTGACGAAGATGCTCTTCAACTACGCCATCTTGGGCTTTGCCCTGACGGAGGCTATCGGCCTCTTTGCCCTGATGCTGGCCTTCCTGATGCTCTTCTCGTAGAGTGACAGTTCATGTTGAAGGAAGCAGATTGCGATTTTTTTCCCTACCGACTGGTTTTAGAGGACTTTTCTTTCTTCTTTTTTTACATTAATCCACTGATGGTTATTAATACTGTAATTCTGTAGATACTCCTAGTTAGCGGACAACGAAAAAAAATATATATGGTACAAACAAAACGCGGAGCTGTTTCTCTTTTGTTGCAAAACATCTCGATCTTCTGACACCAAGAGTGATAATCAGTGAGCTGTTGCTTTTCTAGTCAACTCCCTATGCACACAGGAGAGTTTGTTAAGCATCGTTTTCTTAACTAGAGAGAGTAGGGCATCAACAACAATTCCAGAGTAAATATGCTGCCAACATGTTGATTTGGTGTGCAGATACAAAATGCTCTGCTTTCAACAGAAAAAATGCTTATGAAGAAAATTATTTAAATAAGGTACTCGCTCACTTTTCTTCTCTTTTGTCTACATTTTGCCCTCCGCAGAATCCGATTCCTGAAAAGTGGGGTTGTGGCTTGCGACCGTTGTCGGCATCGGTGGGAAAAATAACAATAAGGAAGAGAGAAATGGGAGGTCTCTCGATCTCGAAAGATGGCAAGCTTGGCTGTGGTGGTTGCTTCACAAGCTGCCAAGGAAACTGCGTTCCAGGGACCATAAATTTGTTAAAAGGAATCGATGAGAAAGGAGTCTTTAACCCTGATCACGTAGTGTTTTCATCTTTTGACGTCGCACGCTCTACTCGCCTTGGTGCCGAGGCAGTGTACAAACCTGGAGCTCATGTAGCCATGGTTTACAATGATGCCAGCACCTTTTTTTCCGCAGTTATCGTTCGCTGTGATACTTGGGCGGTGCAATGGGGCGTCGAAAGAACTGCCTGTCTTGCGGACGCACGAGTGATCCATCTGGCAAACTTATGCGCCAATACGCTTTGTGGCGTTGCGACATCCAAAAGCGAGACTACGCATCCCGGAGAGCAACGCGTGTTTATTGCTACTCGCTTCGATGCTCCGATAACAAGTCGGAAAGCAAACAAAGAGTGGAGGCACTTTCTTGCCGCTCCCAGAGCTATTGAGACGGGCTTTGAAAGCGAGGGCATTGCGTGCATTGCAGCGTACGACAGAAATAGCTTTTTGCTGCTAACAATGAAGGGTTCGCTTGTGCTTGTGCATCTCAACGTTAATGTGTTGAAATCGAAGCAGCAAGCCGACGAATCTCTTTTCGAAGTGAAGGTTGTGCGCAGCAAATTGCGCGGCGTTTCCGAAAAGTCACGACTTGTCGTGTATGGCGATACCGACGCGGATCCTGTATACGCGGTGATCTATTCGCAGGGCGGAAGCGAGGTGCAGCTAGTTCAATTTTCGGGTAGCAGAAGCGAGCCAGTGGCTGCCTCGGAGTTGGCGGCAGTTACTGAGATTTCGACAAGCATACCAGTCGATACATTAGCTTTTGCGGGGCCGTTTCACCTCTGCTTCTGTTCTAACCGTGCACAGAAAAATGTGCAGTTTTGCGGCCTCCTTCCCGGCTCAACGGCATTGGAGGCGATGGTGTTTGACCCGCTTACAGCTCCCTATGAGCCTGTTGGAGTCTTCTACAACGACACCGACGAGCGCATCGTGCTCCTTTCCTCCTCGCTGGGCTGCATGAGGTTTGCCGCTTCGAGCAATGTGCTGAGGATGAGATCCATCATCGCGACGTCGCTAGACTTCTCTGCCGGACCGTTTGGGCAGAACTCCCTAGAAGCCGCTTCGTGGACTTCCGTTGCAAACCCGTATCGTCATCATGGCCCGCAAACGAGCTACTTTTCCGAAATAGACAGCGATAAGATGGAGGGCGAGGATGTTCAGGTGCTCAAGAATGCCACCGCGCAAAGCGCGGGGCGGTGGACGCCGTTGACGCTGTGTTACGCTCTCACCACAAACAGTGCGCCTCGAAAGACAGACGTGGCTGTCTTCAGTGTGGAGACGGCGCCTTTTCTGCATACGCGACTCATCAAGCAGTGGCACAACGCCACGGCTGGACTCAAGAAAGTTATTGGCACAGTTTCCACCCGATTCTACAGCGCCGTGGCGCTTCCCTGGAATCCGCGCCACATTCGCCGCGCGTTGCGTCTCCTCAGCCAAGGAGAGCTTTCCGCACTTCTCCACAGCATCGCAATCGCGATATCAGCAAGCGAGCATCTGTCTTCGTCAGTGACATATGCTGATGCAACCACGGCTGCAGTGGACGTGGCGTTGCATGTGATTACACTTGCACGGCAGATGGGAGCCGTTCTTCAGCCGAGAGATGTGAAGGCAGTGACAATCATCCTGCGGGCGTGTCGGGAGTGCGGCCACGAGCTCTTGCGGTACGCGAGTCGCATGGAGCTGCTGATGGAGAGCTGCTTGCAGCAGAAGGCCATGAACCGTGTATTGCGACGCCGCACTTCTTCTACAGAGGGTGGAGACGATACCACGGCGCAGGAATTTGGTAAAGGTTTTTACGGCATCTCCGCGGAGCTGCAAACGGAGCGTACGCTGCGCACGCGGTACACTTCCAACACCTGGGCGCAGCATTTGGCAACGCACGAGCCGGCATACCGAAGTGCAGGTGCAGGGGCGTTGCGATTCCTGTCGCTTGTGAAGCGGGGCAGTGAGGGCACCGGAGATCGCGCGCTAAGCGATTGGAGGCGACTGGGAACGGATCCGCATCAAGACCCTATCCTCGACGGGTTTGAGCAGAGCCTGCTATGAGAGATCTTTGCTGTGGCTTTGTAGTTCTGCCTCTGTGGAAACAGCAGCAACAACGACGCTGACCGGGTCAGTGGGGGTGCTAGCTGTCTCTATGCCTGTGTCAACACACACTCGACTCTTGCTAACCGTCCCCTAAAGTGCCTGTCTCCGCTAAACCAGCACAAGTTAAGCTTTTTTCTTCATCGCGTTAACCTGACTAAGTACGTTTCCTTGTTTCAAAGGACAACTTCTCGGCATAAATAATGCGCTACGCTCCAAGATTTAAAACAATAATCAGTACACTGGGGCAAGAAGGGAAGCGGGAACCTTCTCCAAGATTCAGCAAGAATTGCGTTTGGTGCTGCAATGAAGTCAAATCCATCTTTGTGTTGGATGCTGGCAGAGAAAGGGGCGCACTTCTCAAACGGCTTGCTGTCACATCGTCCACTGCGCGAAATAGAGTTGGCACGTCTTCTTTTCTACGCAGAAGGCCGACGCACATTTTTCTTTGTGGAGAGGAAATGTAGTCTCACGAAGTGTCATTTGCTATACACCACGGACGCCTTTTGCTGCTGCTGCTGCTGCTTCTCGAATGGCAGTGCGAGCTCTTTGGAGCTCGACTGTTACTGCTGTTTTCCTCTCTCAAACTCACACGCCTTTCTCCCCTTCTTTTATTTCCCCTTGGGCCGCCTCTCTTGAAGTTCTCTACCCCCCCCAAAAAAAAAAAAAAACATCAACATCAACCACAGCTGATTTTTCCGATTCAGTTTGAAGGAGGACTTTTGCTGGCCCACCAAACCCATACACACAGTCGCAGTCCCGTTGCGCGCTTTGCGTTACCTATCATCTCTTTTCCTCACTTCCACGCTCACTTCCTGAGTGTAGTAGGCCGAAACCAGTGACCACTCCCCCAGCAAGTACGTTTCTCACTCACTTTTCCCATAGCCGTCTGCCCCAGCAAGAGGCAGAGAGCGTTCGACGTTTCTGTACTCTATTTTCAAAAGCCCCCACCATCGCAACGCTTTGCGTCGTTGTGATTGCCTCTGGTTGGGCAAGTATCTGCGCTGAAGGAGAAAACCATCTACATACCTTCACGACATCATGGCGGATAACGAGTGGAAGGGTGCGAGTTTCAAGCAGGATGAGGATCACTCTGCGGAGACAGAAAAGTTGCTGGACCGGGTTAATGCGACGACAATCCCGGTCCTCCTTCGCAGCAGCAATGCGAAGATTAGCGACATCGTTGCGGAGCTGCTAGTGTTGGAGAAGGTGGCTCGTCTAGGCGGTGACGCCGCATCAACAAAGCGTCTCGCCGTGGAGGTGATTCGGATTTATCGCACGCAGAACGATCTGGACCAGATGCTGGAGACGCTCGACTTCTTGATGAAAAAGCGAGGCCAGACAAAGCAGGCCCAGAGTGCCATGATTGCGGAGTGCGCCATTGTACTCACGGACGGCTCTCTCTCGAAGGAGAAGCAGGAGGGGGTGCTGGAGCGCCTGGCCTATGTGACCGAGAACAAGATTCACGTGGAGCTGGAGCACGCTCGCTTCACGATCGAACTGGCGACGCTCCACGAGGCGGCAGGCAGGAAGCGTTCCGCGTGCGATATGTTGCGTGTGCTGCACATTGAAACCATCACAAGCATGCCTCGCCTAGAGAAGCTTGAGGCGCTGAACCAACAAATTCGCCTGTGCTTGGAATTGGAGGACTACGATCACATCCCGATGGTATCCCGCAAGATCAATCATCGTGGCTTGAGCCGCGACGAGGCGTACGAGCAGAAGCTGAAGTACTTTGAGCTGATGCGCACGTACTACGCTCACAAGGCATCTTATTTTAATGTGGGTCGCTGCTGGTACGAGATGTACAACACGGTCAAGAGCGCCAATGACAAGCTCTCTGCGCTCAGTAACATGGTGGTGCACTACCTTATCTCAGAGAATGCTACCGCAAAGGAAATTGAAGACTTGGCGGAGTGCACTGCGTTCGCGCCTTCCACAAAGATGCACGATCGCGTCGCTGCGTTGTCCGCCATTAGCGAAAAGCTTAAGAGTGACCTGGAGGATATACCGCAGCTGTTTGGGCTTCTGCAGCGCTTCAATAGTATCGAGCTGATCCACGAGAGGGTCTCGTCGGAGGTGGAGGCGCTGTGCCAGACGCACCCGGAGCTGGCTCCCTTCCCGGAGCGCCAGAAGCTGCTCAGTAATCGCTGCAGCGAGCACGATATCATGGTGATTGCCCGCTTCTACTCTCGCATTCCCCTGCGCCGCTTGGCGGAGCTGGTGCACCTCTCCCCGGAGCACACCGAGCTCTTCATCATGACAATGGTCACAAATAAGACTCTCTATGCCAAGATGGACCGCGTGGATGGCCTCGTCGTGTTCGAGGCGCGCAAGAACACGACGGAGGTGGTGGCGCTGTGGAACGAGTCAGTGGAGAAGAGTGTGGCGCTGCTGGACAAGGCCTCGCATCTCATCACCAAGGAACGCATGCTGTGCAACCTCGCCTCGCAGAAAGCCCATTAATGCAGCGGCAGTTTCTCGTGTGGCACTACAGGAGAAAGGATATGTGCGTCGAACTCTGTCCGCGTTAGCATGGGCGTGTGATTGCAGCGCAGGTCTTTATTTTTCGTTTCAGTAGGAAGATTGAGGAAAAACAAACTCTGGCGATGCCTTCTTTTTTTTTTTTGTGTCAGCCTCGGAATTTCTCTTCGACGCAAGCATCTCGGCCCCTTGCCGTTCTCTCGATGGACTTTATTTCAGCTTTCCATTCGCAGCGAAACACACATGCGTCCAGCAATCTCCTAAAAAGAGGGGTCAAATTATGGTGTGCTTTGTATTTTGCCTTTCTCGTCTTTGTCTTTATCGCGGCGGCTCCCAGAGCGTCTTGCATAGGCGGGAAGATGGCCCCAAAGAGGTGCTGTGTCTCGTGGGAAGCCTTTGAGATGTTGAAGCTTTCAAAGAAAAAGAAAACAGCAGCAACAACAACGCAAGCAAACAAACCGTTTTTCCTATGTAGTTGAGGAGCTGTACGGCGTTGCAAGCTGATTTACTGCCAAGGCGTTTTATGCTTCACGAAGGGGGGCGCGGGCCTTTCTTCTTGTGTGTGCTTTACTGACGCCTTTTCTGCCGATGTAAAAGGCGGTGTTTTATTCTTGGCTTGATCCTCTCGTAAAACCGCACCACTGCAAGTGAGTCCACAAGAAAATGAAGACTCTGCTCTAGAGGATGAGGGGAGGAGGAGATGCGATGCACCTCATCTTCCTTTAGAACTGCTGGGCAGCGTAGGAAAAAAACGGGTAGAGTTTTTGCAGCTGTCAGATAAGCGCTGCGATCGCCGTTCACGTCTTCCATGCATTCTTGTGCAGAGATGCTGCTATTGCTGCTGACTTTCATGGCGTGTTGCTTTTCAAGGTAAAGGGCATGGAGCTATGAAGGGAGCAATCGTGAGGCACTACCCGCAGCACAGATGCGAGCGTTGTGGGCCTCTTCAACGAAACGGTTTTATAGCTCGATGTGCCGCGTGCAAAGCGCCTGAGGCCTGGCCCCCCC